>JAPYYQ010000480.1:0-120279 GCA_030522585.1 Anagyrus pseudococci
GGGGGGGGGGGGGGGGGGGGGGGGGGGGGGGGGGGGGGGGGGGGGGGGGGGGGGGGGGGGGGGGGGGGGGGGGGGGGGGGGGTGGGGGGGGGGGGGGGGTGGGGGGGGGGGGGGGGGGGGGGGGGGGGGGGGGGAGGGGTATTAGGGATGAATTGTTGGGTAGTGGAAAATTTTTTTCTCCATAGCGCAAGTTTATTTTCTCCCTCTTTTTCTCTGTAATGGTGATTAATGTTTACTTTGGCGAACGGGTAAAATAAGAAGCGGCAATTTAGATTAGAAACATAAATCACTTGGCTAAATTATAGTAAGCACCGAGTGCGGGCTGAGTTTGATAAAAACAAATCGACCGTTTCGAGCGCACTGATCTAGTGGTAAGGCAGTTTTACTTGATAACCCTCGTTCTGAGTGGACATTTTAATCATATCGATTGGGACCTTTTCTAGACAGAAAATCATAGTTTCCTGAAATGTTGTGTAATAAAACCAGCATTCGAATACCAAAATTTTTTATCAATAACCTGAGTATTCCTTTAACAGAATTCCATTCAACCTTTTTCAAGTGTCAAACGCTCAAGCCTTTGCCCCTCTTTTTACACGACCCTCGCAACCAAAAAACACCGAGCTCCAAACTAATTCAACCGAAAGAAAGAGAGAAAAGAGAAAACCTGCAACACAAAATAAGTACAAGCATCATCCCCCCCCCCCAAAAAAAACAACAATAACAACATCTATCCCGGTCAGCCCGAGTGAATAGTCTTGTCAGAGTGCTCGAGTCACCTTCCGCCGCGACTGTCGCGCTAGCCCCCCCCCCCGCTCTCAACGTCACAAGATAAATAGCGCAAACAATGTCGAGTATAAGCAATCATATAGCAGTCGAGTCCCAACCGCGGCCATATGCGCGCCACACAGCCTTGTCCTCGATGCCGGGGAGCAAGAGAGAGAGAGAGAGACCGCGTGCCTTCCCTACAGCCCGACAAATATTTTTCCCGATCGCAAGTGTTTTCCACCCACGCCCGACTAGTTTCGAGCAATTCAGAATGTAGCAGCAGCCCGAGCCAGGTAAGTCGTACTCGGCCCATTTACCGATCGCCCCTTAATTTCGATTGCCAATAAAAAATAAAAAAGGCACACACCAGAGAGCCATTATTCCAATTTTTTTTTTTCCTGCTATACTCGAGTATACCCTGTCACACTTCTCGTCGTTTATGCAAACAATTAGTTGGTCAATTTAACCGTACACATGTTTGAACATCGAGCTCGCGCTTGTATTGTTCGCTTTTATCAAGCTTGCGCAAGCACAAACGAGTCCTTCCGTGAACCAGTCGTCGTCTTTGCGTCAACGCAGCGGCACCAGCAGCTACCGAGATATGGAAAATTAATTTTTCACTCCCTCTGTGTAGATGGGGGACAAGCGCGATGACGCCCCCGATTAAAACGGTATAATTATATAGTGGTGCGCTGCATTGTCGGGCGCGTAAACAAGCCGATAATCCGCCATGAAGTCACTTCGCGTTGAGCCCGCGCCAAACCCGGCGTCTCGGCAGCATTTCGTATGGACGGTGCCGAGGAGGCCGACGACGTTGAACAACCATTACAGGTATGTAACAATTATTCGCTACTCTCTCTCTCTCTCTCTCTCTCTCCTTTTTGCACCGATTTGCATTCGGCAATTTGAACTGCAATCGTCGATTACTGTTTTCTCGAATTATTCGAAAACTAAAATTAATAACGATCAAATAAAAAATAAAGCTCCTTACGTATCAATAATCGAGTGATCCCGTTATCCTCGATGCGCGCATAACGTTTCCCATTTCAATGAAATTTTGCTCGAACGCGAAAGAAAAACAACAGCTCCATAAGAGGCAATCGTGTGCAATTACCGATAAGAATCGTTATACGACGGAACAATCCTGCGCACGAGCCCCGGGGCCTGAGCAAACGTCGGGAATCGCGGCACACCTCGGCAGCGTAAACAGAGCGCCGAGAGAAGCGCGCTTGCAGCAGCAAAGTCCAATAACGCGACCTACGTGCCGGCCGTTAAATAAACGAACGATTAAGCCTGTGCCATTGCTCGTCAACGTCTATCCGACAATTACAGGCAAGGGATGAGAGGGTGCGGGGGGGGGGCGCGGGGCGGTGAAAGCGCTTGGAAAAATAGAGCGCTGCACGGGAAATTGCCAGAGAGACGCGCGTCTCTAAGGGCGCCTTATTGGTCGGAGCGTGTTTGCCCTGCGGGCTTGATCGCCTACTGCGGCTGGATTCTCTCTCTCTCTCTCTCTCGCGCGTAACGAGTTTATCTTGGCGACTGCGATCGAAGCGCAGGCTTTGAGTGGCGAAATTTCCGTCTTGTGTCGGGAACGCAGTAGAGCCGCTGCCGCTCCCGCGGCTTCTCGTCTTTTCCAGTCTCACGGGAATTCTGCATCTAATGCCGAGCGCATGTCCGAATTGCATTTCAGAGGGTCCATAGCCGAATCAACGCAGCCCGGGAGTTACGAGTCCCTCAAAATGGACTCGATACCGATCGAAGGTAAGCGCGTGATTGTAATGTAGATAGGCGTAACGGGGGATTGATTGAAGGAGCTTGATTTATAACTTTTGTGTTGTTCAAGTGTCGAGGCCTAGCGCTTCGAATTCCGGCGCGAATCTTCTGGAGAGCACTCGGAGCTTCCACTGCGCTCTCCGGCCCATCATCACGATGGCCCAGTGCTTCGCCGTCTTTCCCATGGGCGGTCATCGCTCCTCCGACGCGAGCGGCTTAAAGTTAGTGCGACGAATTCTGCGGATCTTTGGATTCTCATTAACCGTTAGCGATACGCCGATGATGATACTCGTTTGCAGGTTCACCTGGAAAAGCTTGAAAATCCTGTACTGCTGCTTATCGGCGACCGGATCGATCATCCTGGCGTTCTTCAGCGTTTACCGATTGGCCACCACCACCATCACTTCGAACAAGACAAGTATGTACACACACACACACGCACACATAAGCCTAGATAGATAAAAGAGAATCTCACTCTGTCTGTTGAACGCAGGCAACCTCGTCTTCTTCTTCACCGCCGGCATAACCGCTCTGCTCTTCATGAACCTGGCCCGGCAATGGCCGAGCTTCGCCATCTCTTGGGAGAACATGGAGCGCGAGCTCGCCGCTCGGCACAGCTTCCGGCGTACTCGCACTCTCAGTCTCTCCGTCAAGTTCAAGCTCCTCAGTGCCGTCGTTATGCTACTCGCGCTTGGTAAATCGGCAGTCCGCTGAACCTGTCGTTCGATCACTTTTCTCAAACCTCCCTGCGTTTTCTTCGATTTCAGTCGAGCATACCCTGTCGATACTCTCCGGCATAGTCAGCGCAGTAGAATGCGCGCACATTCGCGGCGACACCGATATCATGGCCACCTATTTTACGCTTCAGTTTCCTCAGGTTTTCTTTGCGCGCGGATAAGCCGCTGGTTCTTTCTTTTCGTTTTACGACAGCGATTTGTCTTTTTCTTTCAGATATTCACCGAGGCTAATTATGCCGTTTGGAAGGGCATACTCGTTCAGTCGATCAACATTCTCAGCACCTTCTCTTGGAACTTCATGGATCTCTTTCTGATACTCGTTAGCGTCGCCCTTACCGATCAGTTCAAACAGTTGAATAACCGATTGTATTCAATTCGAGGAAAGGTAGTATAATCGTCATATGTGGCCTCCGTGTGTTCTCTTTGCTGTAAATCGCACCGACTACTTTAAAGCTCACGACCCATGCTAACGTGTACACTGCATGAGCTGACTAACAGCAAACAAATTAGTCCTGTTTCATTGTCAAGGCGATGCCGGAATGGTGGTGGGCCGAGGCTCGGATCGACTTCAATCGGCTGGCAACGATGACGCGCCGGGTCGACTCGCAAATCTCGGACATCGTTCTGCTCTCGTTCTCCACGAATCTCTACTTCATCTGCATACAGCTTCTCAACTCGTTCAAGTATTTTCATGAATAACGAATAAATCGAGAGCTAATTTAGCAAGCGATCGTTTTTCAACGAGCCGTATATTTTCCCTTTCCCCCCGCTTAGGCCAATGCCCAACGCCATTCAGACGATCTATTTCTGCTTCTCCTTTGGCTTTCTATTGACGAGGACCACGGCGGTCTCATTGTACGCCGCCAACGTCCATGACGAATCGCTTCTGCCCGCCCCGATACTCTACAGCGTCTGCAGCGCCAGCTACTCCACGGAGGTATATATCCTTCATCTCAATCATTCTTTTTCACCTTCTTTTTTTTTCATCCAACGAGTTTTTGTCATCTCTCTATCGGACAAGTTGAGAAGTATGACCTACACCTTTCTTCCTCTGACATGCATAACGAACGACAGTTTTTCTCTATCCGTCGATAAAAATGTCTAGTCGAAAAATTTAATCAACGCAGGTACGGAGATTTCTCAATCAAGTGACTACCGATCACATAAGCCTAACGGGGATGAAATTTTTCTCCATTACCCGTAGTTTAATACTGACAGTAAGTACGTTTGTAAGTACCTTTCCTTTTTTTTACTCTTTACTGTGTTGTAGATGTTGCGTATACGTAAATGATAGTGAGACTAAAAAAAAAAGAATACACACGTTCCGATAAGACTGCGTAACT
Source organism: Anagyrus pseudococci (assembly GCA_030522585.1). Lineage (NCBI taxonomy): Eukaryota > Metazoa > Arthropoda > Insecta > Hymenoptera > Encyrtidae > Anagyrus > Anagyrus pseudococci. The sequence goes on from JAPYYQ010000480.1 coordinate 4,619, forward strand.
TTGTCTACGTTTATTGGCGTCACAGGTGGCCGGTACCATTGTCACTTACGAGCTGGTCCTCGTACAGTTTAACGCAGTGCAGGCCGATCACCAGCAGAGTGACTCCAACATTACCAAAGTTTGCGAGGTGAAATGAAGTTTTTCATAAAAACAAAACAAACTGAATGAACAACAAAATCAGCTTTGCATAAAGCCACTGTGTCATCAGCATCGACGGAATGTTTTCATTGTTATTGTTTTTCTTGGAGCCACAGTATTACGTCGTACCTTAAATGAGCTACAGGACAATCATCCAAATTTGCACATCGCTTTTGATCGTTTTTTTTTTTTAATGAACGAAAAAAAAAGATAATCATATGTTGTTGAAATAAAAATCAAATTTTCAAACGTTATGCCGTCACTTTCCCAAATTCGACGTCATCTACTCGTTCGAAGACACGCAAACAAAAAATCTTAAAAAAAGACAATGACGATCGTTTTTATTTTTTTTGTTTTCTTCACATGCAGCAGCCAAACGTACGAATGCCCCATTGCGCACACACTATTGCGATGTGGCTTGGACAAGCAAAAAATTCACACATTGAAACAAAAAATGTACAATGCGAGAAAGAGAAAAAAGAATCAGTATAGGTTGCGAAACGTACCTTTCTGTTTCAGTCTCAGGGCGGCTCAATCACAGACGTCAAAATCGAGGATTTTTGAGAGATATAGATATGAGGAGAGCAAGATGAACGGAGCATTTTTTTATTATGATTCACCTAATTCTAGATCTTTTTATTGTCAAATGTTAGTGACGAACAAAAAATTGCAGAGACGAAGCGACGAATAAAATGTTGCAAAAAAAGCATAAGAGATTAGAAAGGATTACCTATTTATTTTTCCTAGACAAAAATAATGATTAGTGTTACTTAAAAAAAATGCTATTGTAGCATTTTGTTACTTATGTATTATAGATAGTGATATGTATCAATATGAAAATTATATTGAAATGTGTAGATATTTAATTAAATTATATATAAAATTCAATGATAAATATATTAACATTCGCCTTTTTATCAATACCCAGACCTTTACAACTTCCCGTTTTAAATAAACGCTTTACAAACTTTTAACTGTCTTTTACAAAGCGTAGATGACCTATTATTTCATGTAATATTTATTATTGATGTCCATAGAATTGCGGGTTTCAACAAATTACGATTTGGAGAAGTAATCGATAATGATTCGTTTTAATAGCAATCTCCTGACACAACACTGCAATGCATATTATATTTTACTCATTGAAATTAAAAAGAAAATCAAAAAAATTATTTGAAATACCTGCTAGACAATATCTAAAAAAAATTATTTATGACCAGTTATATTTTCTTATATATTGTTTTCGTACTGGTACTATAACTTTCAAACAAAGTAACCCAGTTCAAATATAGAGAACAATAAAACTTTTTTTATTTCTTTAAAAAAAAAATTGACAGAATGCTTTCTTTTCTTAACGAACTAAATTGGAACGCCATTGAGATGTCACTGTCGTGTAACAATAGTGTAATGAAAGCTATTATTTATAGACCAGCTTATAGTTCCCCAATTTGTAAAAAAAAGGTAGATGAAGCACGTACAGAGGCAAATGAGAAGAAACTCGCAGTACGCGTTATACTTTACCAAAGCGTGTAAATTCAATAAATAAAGATTCCAAGGAAAATTTAGGTTTATTTGAATTTTTTTCAAGGATCGGTTTATGAAAATGCCTGTAAAATGTACGTTCACAAAATTTTTAATAAATCAAACATTATGAATTTTATTTATAATTCAAGTATATCCACTATTAATTTCAGTGATAAAGTTGTCTGCTTATAAGACACATATAAAAAGCTCCCGATTTCATTCAGCTCTTAAACCAATGCTTATCATGGCGCAATACTTTGCCTTATTTCCAGTCGAAGGCGTTGGTTTTAAAGACTCGAGTACCTTAAGGTTGGTTTTATTTATAAATGTGTATGCTTTTATAAAAAAAGTTATAATTTAAATTATTTTCTAAGATTCAGCTGGAAAAGCTTCAAAACACTCTACTGTTGTTTCTTCATTTTAAGCATGGCTATAGTTACACTATTCAATATCCATGGACTGATAATTACTCCAGTAAAGTCTTACAGGACTAGTAAATAAATTTTTAATCAAACGTTTTTTTGTGTTCATAAAATACTATCTAATCTTATCAAAAAGCTACTACAATTATAGGTAATTTAATGTTCTTCGCGATGGCTGGTATAACGGGCCTGCTGTTTCTTAATCTGGCACGCAGTTGGCCCAAAATTGTATTATCTTGGAACAACATGGAGCGTAAATTGACCATTAGATCTATTCCGCCTAAACGAAGTTTATTAACATTACACTTGAAATTGAAAATTATAACTATCTTTATAATGGTGCTTGCGCTGGGTAAACGAATCTAATTAACGACAATTTATTTAAATAATCTATTTTCATATTCACTAAACATTATTTTGTAGTAGAACACATACTTTCAATTACATCCGGATATTTACGTGCAATGGCGTGCGTGCAGGTTCATAAAAATACTGAAGTTATTGACATGTACATTTTACTTAGGTACTCGGAGGTTCGTATGGCAAAAAGAAATTATTAATTGTAATGAAAATTTTTCAATTATTAAAACATTTGATCGACGTAGATATTTGCAAGTACTAACTACAGCAGATGGAAAGCTGTTATAATAACGTACCTCAACGTGGTCAGTACGTTTTCGTGGAACTTTCTGGATGTCTTTTTAATTCTCATTAGTATTGCCCTTACCGACCAATTTAAACAATTTAATCACAAACTAAAATTCATTCAGAGTAAGGTAAGGCTTAATTTAACAATGACATTAACAACAAAATAAAAATAGAGATATTTTACAATTTAGGAAATGCCAATATCATGGTGGATGGATGCTCGGGTTGATTTTAATCAACTGGCTACGATGATACGACTAATTGATTCGAAAATATCTGGCATCGTTTTGCTGTCGTTCTCAACAAATCTCTATTTCATCTGCATACAATTACTAAACTCTTTCAAGTATTTATAAATATTTAATTTGTTGTTTTTCTACTTTAATCAACTATAGTTACTACAGCGGTTTACACTTGTTTTAGTAAAATGCCGAATTCTATTCACACGATTTATTTTTGTTTTTCTTTTGGATTTTTACTATTGAGAACGGCAGCTGTTTCATTGTATGCAGCAGATATACACGAAGAATCTCTTATACCAGCTACAATATTGTACAGTATTTCAAGAGAGAATTACTCAAAAGAAGTTCAGAGATTTTTATTTCAAGTGACAACAGATCACATAAGTCTTACTGGGATGAAATTTTTTTCAGTTACTCGTAGTCTAATATTGACTGTAAGTACCTTTACAATACTTGCTTGAAATCGGTTAACCAAGTTAATAAGTTTTCTTCATGACCACTAGGTTGTTGGAACAGTTGTTACCTACGAGCTCGTTCTCATACAATTTAATGCAATTCAAGATCAAAAAGAAAGCCGTATTAACGATACATTAATTTGTTGATGTAAAAAATAAACGAGAAATGTATTGTGTTATACAGGATATTGGAATAAAAGTCTTTGATTTATGAGTGATAAACGCAAATTATTTTTTTTATTTCATTAATACAATTTATTTATTCGTAGAATTGGAGATGTTGTTAATCACTTTATTCCTTTGATAAGCATAAAATTGAGCGAAAATTATTACGTACGTTACCATGAAACTGAATACCTTAAAAAAGTAATAAGTGAATAAAAATTTGAATTTTGATAATAATATTTTATTACTTACTTTCAATGTCAAACCACGTGTTACATAAAAAAATTTCATACCGGTAAAACAAATTTTATCAGTAACAACTTGTTTAATCAATCGCTTTACCTAGAATTGATTATGATATTTGTCTTATAAAAATTGGTACAGTCTTTTAAATTTATTTAAAAATATAATAAATACCTCTATTACGTAATTTGTTTTTGATACACTGTATAACATTGGAGTAAAGGAACGTGATTTTGTATGGATTTCAGCTGCGCAAAGCGAAAGAGCTAATGTTTTTAGTAATAAATATCCGTAAGAAAATAGATAGTAAACAATATCTATAGTATTTGTTGGTGGACTAAAAATAATTAAATTTTATTACGTATTTTAACGTGAATAGTTAGCTTGGTCTACATACTTGAAAGAATTTAGCAGCTGCAAGCAAATATAGAAGAGATTCACGGAAAAAGATAAAAATATGATGTGAGATATTTCAGCATCAATTAAACGGGTCATACTAGCCAAACTATTATAATCTAGTCGAACACGACACCACCACCATTCTGGCATTTCCTGTGAATAAAAATTTTCCCTTGTCATTTAGTTAAATAAAAATTTTATTATTATAATAAACATACTTGCCATTTGGTGAAAAAAATTTAATTTTTCGTATAGCTGTTTGAATTGATCTGCTTGTACAATACTAACGAAAATTATAAATATATCTTCAAAGTGCCATGAAAAAGTACAAGAAATATCTATTAATTTAATAGTAGCTCCAATCCAACGTCCATATGTAGTATTTCTATGAATCTTCAAATTTAATGATAATTTAATTTAACTATCAACAATTCTATATTGGGAAAATTGACATGCTACGATACAAACGTCTGGTGCTGGTAATTCAAGGTACAATTTAAGTGCAGTCAAATAATCCTCTTTGTCAAATTTATTCCAAAAATCAGACAATAAGTACAAACTATATTCTACTGTTCATTAAATAAGTCAGTTTTATTAAAATAATACAAAACTCCATAAAACTGTTTATTCGACTTACCTGCTGCAAGAAGCATCAAAGTAAAACTGATAATTTTCAATTTAAAATCTAAGTTAAAGAAACTGGGGCTTTGATGATTAAATTTAATCGTCAATTCACTTTCAATTTTTTCCCAAGACTTAACGACGTGAGACCAACGACGAGCGAGTGTGAGGAAGTACAATGATCTCAGCAGCGAAGAAAAGAAAAATACTATACTACTACCGATTCGCCAAACAACAGTTAAACTCCCTACGATGGAGTATTAGAATTGAAAAATGCTAAATTATGTAATAAAATTATCAAACTTCATACCTATTGTATTAACGGTAAAGGACATGTTTATAAATTTATCAACATTACTAAATAATCGAAAAATAATTCCTATGGTGATAAGACAGCAATAAAATGTCTTAATGCTGTACCACGTAAATCTTGAATAGAATTATACATTTAGAAATATATTTATTGTTATACGTAAATATGAATTATTGAATAAAGTTTATAAACCTCAGGGTTTGCAAATCGATTGGAAAAAGACCAAACCATTGTGCTATGGTAATTAACGGTTTAAACTTTTGATGTAAGGTATTCATGGCTCTTTAAATTTGTTTTTTAAAGTTTTATACTGTTAAATTTGCCATAACATAAAGAAATACGAATAAAACGTAGTGTTTTATTTAACGTGCAATTTTCATACTGACGGAATAGCTCAAATATTTCAGGTAAGAAAGTCGATATCACAATAATACCTTTCTAAATATATAAATCAAGTATGCAATTTAAAGTTGTATCTGATACTTAGACTTATTTTCACAAGCATGACAATCTTTACTTATTATCAATTGAAGCTACGTCATTATAAATCAATGAATATATTCCTCATTATTTACTTATACATTCATTTAATTTATTACTACATAATATTATTAATTACATGTTTTAAGTTATGTTCAATATTTTTATTAAAAAATCAATTCTTTCAAAGATTACTTCCTATAATCTGAATATTCTTATTTATGATTTGATTGACTAACATACAGCTGAGTTAAAATAACTTCATAAGTAACTATCGTACTGGCTACCTGCTCGGACAAAAATTACTTCAAATCTTTTTTTTCAATGTTCTTCAATGTACTTCAATGTATGAATTAAATGTATATCAAATAGCATACCGTTAATATTAGACTGCGAGTGATAAAGAAAAATCCCGACACAGTAAATCCTACGTAATCTGTTGTTACTTGTATTACAAATCTCTCAACCTGCAGTTCAATACAAAAGAAGAATTATTCTGTAAAGAAATTTGTGAAAAATATATATGATTGTCGTACCTCTTGTATATAATTACTAGTAGGAACATTATATAGAATTGGAGCTAATTCAAGTGATTGCTCGTGAATGTCTGCTGCACAAAATGAAACTGCCAAAGTTTTTAGCAGTATAAATGAGAAAGAGAACATGAAATAAATTGAATCTATACCATTTGATAATGGACTGAAAATTTTATCAAATTTTACAAACAAATTTTTTAGTAAAAATAAATAATCTAAAAAATTTGTTACGATACTTGAAAGTGTTGAGTAGTTGAATGCAAATAGAATAAAGATTCACGAAAAACGACAACAACGTAAGTCCAGATATTCGATAGTCGATCAGTCGTATCAGTGTTACTAATTTGTTGTAACGTGTTCGGGTTTCTATCCACCACTTTTCTGGCATTTCCTTGTTTATAAAATCGAACTGACATCAGTATTACCAATTATAATCATATTTGTTGTATTGAACCTTTTGTTTCAGCTTACCTTTCCTTTAGAATGTTGCAGTCTGTTATTGAGATGTTTAAACTGCTCCGTAATCGCCAGACAAACAAGAATAATGAATAGATCATTAAAGTGCCAGGACACGTTGCAGAAAAACGTAATCGTTCTACCTCCAATTCCTATCACATACATACCAGTGGCACTAATGTTTATCTGTCAATGTAACATATTTACAAATTTAAATACGATTAAGGATTATGTGTTATGCTTAAGCTTTTAAAATACAAACGTTTGGGTATAATAGGCTAAGGTAAGCCACGACTGAGTCGTCACCCGAAATCGCTCCAGATTTTATTGCACTCAAAACATCACAAAACAAATATAAACTGTAGTCTGCTTTAAAATAAGAACAAGTTATTTGTTAAACCGAATGCTAAATATGCTAAACAAATATAAATATTTACCAATAGATATGATAAGAAAACCAAATCCGATACTTAAAAATTTGTTAGTTAAATTAAAAATTCTGTACTGCTGTACTTTCGATTCATTATGTAAATCACAAACTTCTTGTTCCCAAAAAGAAATTACGTTAGGCCAGTGTCGCGCAAGTTGTAGAAAAAGCAGTAATCTTAGTACCGAAGTGGTATAAAAAATTATACCACTCGAAATCATCCACGTCCAAATAGCGTCTCCTAAAAATATTATTCTATATTTGTAAAGTTTACATACTTTTTTTGCTAAATACTTACCGATTGACTTTGCGGTAAGTGATATCACGTCGAGCTGATAAATACTGTTTATTAATAAAAAACCGTTTCCGATTGTAAGTATAAGCCAATATAACACCGGGAAACTTTTCGAATTGAACCTTTAACGGTATGTTAAACAAATTACTTCAAAATATAGAGAAAAATGTTGAAACAATGCTGTTTATTTTCTTACTGAAGATCACATGGATCCGAAGAGAATATGTTATCAACTGGAAAAATACCGAAGAATTGAGCAGCAATTAAAATTGGTCTGAAAGCTTGATGTACGCAATTCTTAGTGCCGTTAGATAGAATATCACTAGAAGCGGCGTGTAACCCTTCTAAAAAACCGGAAAAAATTAATTTTTGTATTAATTCTTGTTTTAATAAATACTTACTTTGAAACGTCATCTGATTACTCTTTATAAATGTATACATATCATTGTTTACGTTATTGATTTTCGATTTTCGATGCATATTAGATTTCCTGTAAATATAGTTAAATTTATTAATTTAATAATTGATAAAAATAAACATATAAACATTTTAAATTTGTACCTCCTAGAATTTATAAACCAAGACATGTACAAATCATGTTTCAATAGTTTTTTATTTGTCTCCATTTTAGTTCCCAGACTAAATCAAGTAACAAGAAGTAGCAGTACCATGAAAAATATCGAAAGCTTTCACTGTGCATTAAAAACAACTAGCTGCAAGTCATGCTATTTGTCCATCAGAGTAGCAATTACACTTATTTCCCTTTACTATTATGACATAAACAAGTATTATCATGAATTATCGTGAATCTTTATGCCTGTATTAATCTACTTTAATTATAATTATATTCCCTTATATCTCATTGTAATGTACGTTATAATAAATATTGACAATTTAATAAGTTACAATAAGAAAAGTAAATAATAGACTGTGCCCAAGGAAAATACAGAAAGTTCAAATGTGCAATTTTTTTTAATGTACAAATTTATTTTAACATGCGCTATTAAATTTCGAAAAATATTACAGCAACATGTAAACTAAAAATTGAAATATCTCCATTTTTTAACTTTAATCTGAAACAATAGAAATATACATGAACACATTATTTTATTAACAACGTTTTATTAGAATTAAAATATATAAACTTATGACTTTACCTTTAAGTAACAGAAGCATTCAAATTAATAGTTTCAGCTTTACTTTGAAAAGAATCTATTTGCACTATAATAATCTCGTAGCTGATAATTGTGCTGGTTATCTGTAAAAATACATAAAACTTTTAAAAAATAACGTTTTCATCTTAACAAGACAGACGCAATCCTTCGTTACTTAATCAAACAATTTATCAATCTATTTAACGTAAATATATTATTTATAAAAATTTTTAATTGTATTCGTATTCATTCAATTTTATCAAATTGAAATTTAATTAAAAATTTAAGAATAATTAAAAGAACAAGCCTGAAAATGAATGAATGAAATGCTTTGTCATATAGTTTCGAAAGACGGTGATATGTACAATGAAGCCACATAAGGATTTGAGAATGCGAGTGCAAGTCATATGAAAGTAATGTAATAAGTGAATGAACGACAAAATTTTTATCAAGATCGTATAACGTGATAATCTTTTCACACTTGAACACTGGAAACGATGGTTTATCACGACATAAAGGACTTTCAAAAATTTTCGGCCCATTTTAGTTTATTACGTTTTCTAATCGACTATCAAAGTAACAAATTAATTGAAATACTGAAGTTTCTAATGCCACTACTTACGATGAATCTAACCATGTAAGTACCTCTTATTTAAGACTATATTTTTACGTCAATTAAATCTTGTAAACAATAAAAAAATATTCGTATTGAAAAGTTCATTAAAATTCTCCAATTGTATTTCAGATTACCTTCAAATTCTTTCACAAACAAAGTTAGTGATTCCGACAAACCAAATAATTCTATATGGATAGATGGTAAATTGTAAAAGAATCATTTATACTAAAAACGTGTAACTTTTTAAATTTCATTTTAAATATTTGCCTTGTTAAGATTTGGAACGGGAAGGCAGAAGATTCTCATTTCAACTTCTGAAGCTAAATCAAGTGAATAGCAGCAGTACCATGGAAAATATAGAAAACTTCCACTGTGCATTCAAACCAATTTTTAGAACAGCTCAGTGGTTTGGCCTCTTTCCCATAAGTGGTGTAAGTTCATCAAAATCAAGTGATTTAAGGTACTTTTTAAAACTGTGCACCATCTATAATTTATTTCAGATATTTACTGTAATATTCATTTATTATTAATTTAAAGGTTTACCGTGAAAAGTTTCAAATTTGCGTATTGTTACTTGTCTATAATAGGCGCCGCAATTCATATAGTAAATAGTGTACGTTGGTTAGTCACTGAATCTATTGTAACGTCGGAAATAAGTAAGAAGCGTTATACTTATGTTTATTTTTAACTAACATAAATATTTCATTAAAACAAATTTTTTTTTAGGCAGCATTATATTCTATTCCACGTCGATGATAATTATGTTGCTACTATTAAGACTTGCTCGCGACTGGCCAGACATCGCTATTTCGTGGGAAATGATGGAAAAAGAATCAATGTCAAAGTATAATTCAAAAACATACAATTTAACAGTTGCGACGAAATTCAAAATTGCTGGTATCATTTTCATAAGCCTTGGATTTGGTAATTTCTTTTAGCTTAAAAATTTATTTTATTTGAAATATTTTACAAAATTTACTTTTTTTCATCGAGTACAGCAGAGAATTTGTTATACTTTTTAAATCGGTTCTTCGAATGCTTGGAAAGTGTTAAAATGGACGAAGGAAGCAAAGAATGGAACATTATAACGAAATTTTTCTCTTACACTTATCCTAACGTACGTAAATTCATTGAAACATTTGTTATAAGTTATTGTTTGGCAAGTTTTTAATTTTAAATTACGATTTCAGATTATGACATACGATAATTGCTTGTGGAAAGGAGTTCTAACGTTTATCGTTGACAATATTTGCTCTTTTACATGGAACTTTATGGATTTTTTCATCATACTTCTCAGTATCGCTATAACCAATCAATTTCAACTTTTGAATCAAAAATTATATTCTAGTAAAAAAAGGGTAAGAATTTTTATAGGATAATGTTAGCAAAAGTATTTTAAACTTCAAGCAAATATTCTATTTTTAGATTACGAATGAAAGATGGTGGTCCAATCTTCGAACCGACTACAATCGTTTGGCAGAAATGACTCAAAAAATTGACTCGAAAATTTCTAGCATCATACTACTTTCCTTCACTAGCAATCTATACTTTATCTGCATGCATCTGCTCAATTCTTTCAAGTATTATAAAATTTCATTTTTTTTTTCGTCTTATTAATCAGAGAAAAGCCTAAGAAATGGATTATTTTTACAGGCCAAAGTCGTATCTCCTTGAAAAAATTTATTTTTCCTACGCTTTTGGCTTTGTCATTCTGAGAACATTAGCCGTCGCATGGTTTGCAGCTAATATACCTGAAGAATCTCGTTCACCCGCTTCGGTACTCTACAGCATTCCCAGTGAAAATTTTTCAAAAGAGGTAAAAAATGAAGACGTACAGACATTTTTTAAATATTCTTTTGAATTATCATTGTCCGTGTTATAGGTCGAGCGCTTTTTAATTCAAGTAACGTCCACCAATCTAGCCTTAACGGGTATGAAATTTTTTTCCATCACGCGCGGCTTAATTTTAACGGTAAGCATTACGAAAATTCAGAACATCAAATCCGCCTGTTTCTAACTTTTAACAATTTACAGATAGCCAGTACGATAGTCACCTACGAAATAGTACTCGTGCAATTCAACGCTCTTCAGGAGAACAAGTTGCAAATAAATTATACACAATTTAAAAATGGCTTTTAAGTCTAAGAGTATTTCTTCTGCGTAGCCTTCGTAAGTACTAATAGTCTGCATCTTAAGCTGAATTTTTATGTTCTGTAAGAATCGAATTAGAGCTCTGTTATCTGGAATTGAACATGTTTGTGCTACGATAGTTGGAAACGATGTTAGTAGTCTGGCAACCATTTGTTGAAAGAGCGTTTGTCTACCGTCAATCGATAGTAGAAGTAAATACCAATGCTCTAGAGCAGATAGAACGCTGGTAGTTGGCGAACTACGTTTGAAACGAGCACAGTTTAAAGGGCAAATTATCAAAGCAATTTTAATGAACAGCTGCAACAAGAAATTTTATAATCGAAAAATAAAATGTTGACAATCGCATCGTTCGTAAAATTTATAATTTAACAAAACTAATCAATGTTTATCTTTATTTTATGCAATTCAATGTTAGAATATCAAATTACACAGGTGAAATACAATCCGCGAGTTCTTTACAATAGAGAAGATCAACGAAAACAGATTTGTATGATTAAAATAAATGACCTCCCTTTATCCGACTTTTTAATCGAAACATCATCCTCACGTACGTGTGCCAAGGAGAAGTAAAATTATCCGTTGTACGTTTTCTGTGCTTCACAAATTCCACCAGTACTCCTTAAACCAACAGAGTTTGTTGCGATTATAAACAAACATTTGTTTCAATTAAAGAAATAATTTTTTAGCTAAATGAAACTATGTTTATTTATTATTTTATTTTTCCGATACGATGAAAGACATATCCAGTGTAATAAAGATCATTCAAATGACTAATCATGCCGGTAAGTCTGTTTTTTAGTTTATTTCTAAACAATCGTTGAATAATCTTTCGGCTTTTCGAATTGAATAATCTTTCGGCAATTTGAGTAGCTAGTTTCAATTCAATTCTTCTCTTAGGTGCAAGTTCTAATTCCAATGTCAGCAAAAAAGCAAAAAGCTTTTACTGTGCTTTCAGACCAGTGCTTATTATGGCGCAATGCTTTGGTATTTTTCCGGTCAAGGGTATAATGTCTAATGAAGCCACCAGCGTAAGGTAAATAAAATTTTACGGAGATAGAAAATATATATATATCTGATGATGGTACTCATTTTAAAGATTCGATTGGATAAGTTGGCAATGTCTTTATAGCTACATAATTATTGCAAGCTTGAGTACTCTTGTTGCGCTCAATATTCGCGTGTTGATAATGGATTTCAACATCAATACCGTAGGTGAGACACTGCGTCTAAACTCTGATTAAAATGTCATAGTTATAAGTCTGTATAAACTTGCAGGTATTGTTATATTTTACTCCGAATCAACAGCAATGGCTTTAGTTTTTTTTAAGCTTGCCCGTCAGTGGCCTGCTATAGCAATTGCTTGGGAGAAGCTGGAACGAGAATGCATTTGGAAATCTGGCTATTTTTACTCGAAAAAATTTAATCTTGGATTAAAATTCAAAATTTATACCAGCATTTTTATGTTGCTCGCCACGCGTAATTATTTTTTCAATTTTCACAACGAAACTTTGACTTTTATGATTTTAAGATTTTCGTTATTTACACAGTTGAGCACCTCTTGAGTATCTGCAATTCGTTCGTTGAAATTACATCCGAAGACTTGATTACCGAAGAAAATTCTAGTCTCGATTACTTGAAAAAATATTTTTTAAATAGTTTTTCAAATGTAAATGTAAAATCATTATCAGACGTGCATTGTTCATTGACTCTATTTTACAAATAACCAATGGTTTTTTTAGTTGACAACTACCAATTATGCGTTATGGAAAGGCCTCATAATTCGAATACTTTCGACTCTCTGCACATTTACATGGAATTTTACGGATCTCTTTCTCATTCTCATCAGCATTGCTCTTACCGACCAATATAAACTATTAAATTATAAAATACGCTCTACCTGTGAAAAAGTAATGCACATGATTTTCATTATTCGAGTATTTTAAAAAAAATAACAAATTTAATACTGCTTTATTCAAGACAATGCCAACCTGGTGGTGGCAAAATAACCGGACTCACTATAGTCGCTTGAGTGGAATAACTCGATTTATAGACTCGAAAATCGGTGACATTGTACTGCTGTCCTTTTTTAGTAATCTATATTCTATTTGCATTCAACTACGTAACGCTATGAAGTAAGTTTATCAGATGTTACTACAAATCTGTATGTTACATCATCTCGTTGCTTTCAGACCCAACTCCAGTCTACATACCATGATTTATTTCTATTACTCCTTTGGCTACCTCATATTGAAGACGTTAGCTGTTTCCTTATTCGCAGCAAACATACACGAAGAATCTCACGAGACTGCAGCTATCTTGTCCGAAGCCTACTGTACCAATAACTCGCCAGAGGTTCTTAATTTTATCTTATATGTACGTTTTTTTTTTCAATTTACATCTTTTGACAACGCAATGCTTTTTTTATTTTTTACGATAGATTGATAAATTCTTTATCCAAGTAACGATGGATACAGTATGTATAACTGGGAGAAGATTTTTCTCTATCACACGTAGTTTTATATTGACCGTGAGTACACTCAAAGTAACATAAAATTTAAACAATAATTTGATGTTTATTTAATATTTGTTTCTATTGTAGGTAATCAGCACAATTGTTACGTATGAAATTATTCTTATTCAATTTGACAATAAAAAGGAAGCTGCTTAAATTACAAGAATCATTTAAAGCTGGTTTAATGTTCTTTATTTCATGCATTCGACTGTGAAGTGAAATTTTTTATAGTACCCGATGAAAATGTTACGAATGTAAAAAAAATAAAGTAAAGAAAATGTATAATTTTTCAAAAAACAGTTTTTTGGATAACGTGATCTTCATAAGAAAAACGATAATGAATGTATGATTGTCTTTAAGAAAACGACAGGTTTAATATTTACATTTTCGAATTATATAAATAAATACAATAATAAATCAGTTACAAATCTGTCATCGGAATCACAAGAGTTTTTCAAGTCTTCTCGAACACCCCCTTGTTTCTCATCCTTTTTCGATCAACATCTCTCCCTCTCGATTATTCGTTACTTTTCAGTAGCGATATTAAATTGCAATAATACAACTTCATACGTAACAATGGCACCTGCCACCTGTAAACAAGTTCATTAATCAGTGATCGCGATCGACCTTGAATTTCGTTTCCATGCAGAATAACGCTCTCAACTTACGGCGAGCAGGAAATTGCGAGTTATGGCGAAAAATCGATGTCCAGTTAGGGCGATGTCATCGCTGGCTAATTGATGCTGCAGCCTCTGGGCCTGCGGACAACAAACACACACACACACATAGCTCGTCAATTGCGCCGATCTCATGCGCTAATAATTAATGACAACAACACACCGGTAGCCCGAGCGTACAGGGGCTAGACTCGTACAATCATTTACCTCCGCACTGTAATTTATCGACGGGCAATTGTAAAGTACTGGCAAAATAATTTTGCTCTCGTCGTTGATACGAGCGGTTATGAGCGTCACGCAAATCGATCGGCCGATGAGAAACATGAACGAGCCGAAGAAGTAAATGGAATTTATCAGCGGATGTTCCGAGCTGCTCGGCCTGTATAAAATTTGAATTTTCATCATTTCATCCGAAAATATCCAGCGGAGACGATGATTCTTACGTGAGCCCGTTGAGCAGTTGCAGGCAGATGAAGTAGATGTTGTTGCTGAAGGAGAGCAGTATGATTCCCGATATCTCCTTGTCCAGCTTCTTCACCAGGGCACTCAGCACGGCGTAGCACTCGCGCACCTCGTGCCAGTCCATGAAAGCCAATTCGCCGGGCGTTGCTTTCGCTATTCGGGCGTTCAAATACTCGTACCTATCCGCTATTCCCGTGGATACCTGTAAAAAAATCATTATATATAAAAAAACAAAGGAACGAACAGATCGACAGATCGTTCAACGCTTACCAGCATAACGAACAGATCGGTAAAGTTCCAAGTGAAAGTCGCGACCCTGCTAACGAACAATATGAAAAGCCCGAAGGTGAAGTTGTAGTCGACTTGAAAAAATACAAACGATAAAAGCTTAATTATAATTATCCAATCAGCCAACGCCATCGAATAGCGACCGGCATTATATACCGTGCTCGAGGATAAAAGCATGGGACTTCCTCGTGTACACGTCCAGCCAATCTTCGAAGGTGCGATTACTATCCCACATCTCGTTCGGCGTATTGTTCAGCACACTGAATATGTGCTCCATGAGTGCGAGGCTGAGCACGGTACTCGCTATTACGGAAAGCCGCAGCCTGAGTCGCGGTCGTTTCGCGCCGCTCCTATCCAGAATTCGCTCCATGGCTCTCCAGTCGTATTGCATGGATATCCATCGCGGACAGAGCCGCAGGAATAATATGTTGCCGAACAGGCTGTTCCCGTAGAACACCGCGCCGACCGTGGCGTCTGCTATGCCGCCTGCAAAATTCGTTAAACAATGGAAACTTTGTGTTGTGTGAGCTTAATTGTATTATAATTTTAAACCTAAAACACAATCTTTGTGTGTGTGTATTTAAGAATGAACAAGCGCGCGGATTAAAGTATCCTTGAGCGAATGCGGCTTTATATAAATATTTGCTTAATCTAACAAGCCGTACGCGCATCACTTTGCTTATTGCCCCACCCACCTCCAGGCGTTCTCTCTCGTATAAATTCGAGGGCGAGTCTTTAAGAACATAGCGGATGCTTTTTGCGAAAGTGCATCGGGGAGTTGGCTCAACGATCCCACTGCGGCTATCATTATACGCGATATTCGTCATCGAAAAAGGTAGCGTTTAAATAAAATGACACACAAGCTGTATATACACATATAACATACCTTTGGTGTGGAAGCTAATGCTGTTGAGCTTGTTGAACATGTGCAGGACCGACACGAGGCTCATGAAGCAGACGCCGCTGAAGACGAAGTAAGCGTAGAACATGCGCGGCCCGTACCTCCTGTAGGAGAACTTGTCGACCGAGCTCGCCCGTATGTTGTAGATGGGCAGCAGGCCAAAAAACTGGGCGAGCAGCAAGGTCGTGCCGATCGCCCGATGAAAGCACTCCGGATCCTGTTTTAACAGTTTCATTTGTTTTTTCGATTTTTAAATTATTCGAAATGCAGACAGGTACTCACGTCATCGTCGTAGCTCGAGTGCCCCCGGCTCGAGTTAAACGCGCGCTGTTTGAGCGGGTGGACTTTGGAGAAGCTTATCGAATTGCCCGAGCGGCCTCGGCTCCTCTCGTCCTTGGACTTGCCGAAGAGCAGGAGCACCTTGCGCCCGAGGCCTTGTCGATTTTTTTTAGCGACCCGCCTATGGGATCGCACCCTACCGTCGATCGTCATTGCTTCTCCTTCCCTTGTTTTTTTTTTTTTTTTAATTTATAAAATTTTTGCGCCTCCTGGGCATTGCAAGGTTGATAGGAGCGTGCTCGTTTCGATCATCCTGCGTATATAGCGTCGGAGGTGTCGTTTTTAAAAAGGAGAGAGAGGGAGAGATGAAAAGGGTAGTTTGCTTTAATTTTAATTTATTATCCCTGACACTTGGTTAACGAGAGGATGGGGAGCTGGTAATGTCGTGACATCGAACGCTTGAAAATAATAATAAAGAAAAAAACGGAGATCGCTTCATAAATTACCCCCCTTGTACAGCGAGAGCTAATATCTATATACGCGATCTAATTTTTTACCTTGCGCAATTGTTGAGTTGCCGTGAACAAGCTGGCTTGAAAATTGATTATTTTCGTGCGAGAACATGTTATTTTTTTATCTTTTCTTTAACAATTACATTTTTAAAATTATCTACAGGAAGTTTAAAAAGACGCCTACACGCTTATGATGGATTATTGCAGTTTTCAGTTGTTACAAACTAAAATCACAATGATAACACTCACGGCAAACTCTACTACCGTCCCTGTCGAAATGCAGAATGCTAAAAATGCGAGAAGGAAGAAACAAGCGAAGGAACGTGTACTCGCGATTCCCTATCGCGCAAATCGTTGGACAATCCGACCGAGCTCCCAATATATAAGCTCATCGTTCCAAGGCGCGATCAGCACTGTCATGCTGCGTCGACGCGAGCCAGCCACCCCCTGATCTCCGAGATCTTAATACGCCGCCGCTAGAGCCGCACCCCCCCGATGCATTATCAAGCCCCACGTGGATACGATAGCCATCGGGGGGAGAAGCCTTTATCCAATTACAACAATATAATATACAAATGTGACGTTCATTCATTGTGCTTAATTCGAGGAATTACAAAATTTTTTATCGGTCGATTGATTATAAGAGCAAGGCACACGTGTAACGATCGGCCCACCAGCTATCTCCTAGATAAGCTAGCAAATTTTCCCGTGATCGAAGCACTCGATGGATGACACAACTACATTCCGGCAAACGTCCAGGCAGGGTCGTTGGGGCTCATAAAAAATGCACGACTATAATGCCAGCTGCCGCTGTTGCCGGACGCGCAACGTGAATGACTTTATCTTGTTTAAGTACTGGAGGCTCCTAAATAGATCGTGTAAAGTGTATAAATAACAATCCTGGAATTGCAAACGAGTGTATTGGAGATAGAGAATCGAAATTGACGCAGGTGAATCGGAGCTAAAAATAATTGTTTTTTTTTTTATTTTAAGGAATTGTGTAATTGTTACGTGAAATTTGGCAAGAGCAAAAATTTTAGAGTAGTTAGAATAAAGAACCAACGCTTAACTTAAATTGTAGTAAAATTTTTATTCAACGCTTATTAATAATCTCTATAATGTACCTTATCAAACATTCTTCTTTTCCTACTTAGCAAAGAGTAAACATTTCTACCAAAGGGCCCTTTGCACGCCAGCCATTAGATTATGGTCACTCAAGTGACGGAAAACAAATCTAGACATTCGCCATCTGTATACAGTACCGTAGCCTCTACCAGTAATTACACAGCGACGAGTAACTCCTATTTTGGAAGTACAATTTGGAATTACATCTATAAACTTTTGGCTTGCTTCATCCTATAAATAGTATATAAATCATTTAAGATTAATAAATTAAATAGATAAATTACAAGACTCATAGTTATAATCAAATCTCACCCGTATCTCAGTTGGGAGAATATCATTTCTTTTTAATGCAAGTTGTCTCAACCTTTCTGGAGCCCATTCCTTGTTTATTTGTCTCCTCTTCATATCCCTAAGATTTCTCCACTTTGTGTACATATTTCTTACTTGTTGAGACTAGATGAAGCAATTAATAAATTATAATATTAGATATTTTAAAGCATTAATCAATTATTTAGTTTTCAAATAATTAAGACCATAGATTCTATTATCAACAAGTATTTTTATAATAAAAACTCCGAACTTATTCCGAAATTCTAACCTATATCAACTCTCGTAATTTTATATACAATTGTCAATTAAAATAGACAGGTCTTATTTATTTTCAAAATTAAAATAATAATTACGAAATGCCGGTACTAACTCCATAAGACGTCAATGATGGACCCGTGCAAACAATTTTTGACAGCATTGTAGTTGCTGAATTCAAGGAGGCCATGTTTACTAATGCCTGGAGCAGCCTAGGCCTAGTTCATGGCAATTTTAACGAAAACGATAAAAGGCGCTGTAGTCGCCGAAAGTAATCAATATGCACTACAAATTTGTAATTGAAATTGCAAGATTTCAATCGAAATAATGCTAGTTTACAAATGCAATCAGTTGCAAGAAGGAAAAGTATTTTGTCCAAAGCTAAAAATTTGTCCAATTCTATGTTCTGAGAAAAATTCAAGGATTTTTGAAGAATGAAAAAATCAACTAATTTATTATCAGTTTTATTTTGCGCTCAATCGTTCATCAATTGTATGTATATGTACAGATACTGTCACAAATAATCGAATCCATGAATTAATTACATTGATCTGAAAATGCAATTTCAGCAGTCGTACTCTGGATATTCTGCTAGCGAATTGTATCATTTATAAATTATTATTTAAAAATATCTCGACGTTGAAAAATAACATTGTAAAAAATGTTTAGATCCAGCATGCCACCGGCTGGAAAATACGTCGGAACATTTGGAAAGGAAGATGAAGGAAATTAAAGCGCCAGGCTTTGGAATTGACGTAACTGTGTAAAAATTATTTGTATACATCAATTCATAAAAACAAAGACTAACTTTATTTAAGTGATCTTTATTTTTTTAATTCAACTATTATACGAAAATAATAAAAACATATCCGCGCAGATGCAAGTTTTTACTATATTCATATAATAATAAACTTATAAATTAAGTTACTCTTTGTCCTTGTGAGTTGGCACACAAATGTTGTGCGGCGCTCAGCTGAACAGCACCCAAACATCCATCCTCTCCGACGCTCCTAGCCTTCCAGAATAAAAAAAATTCATTACGCGAGGCAGGCGAGCACCCTTTCCTGCGGAACTCTTTGCGGTGAAAGAATTGCCGTCGGAGCCGCCTTGGTAGATGTACAAGTTGCTCAGCGACAGCGGGATAACTGCTGCCGCCTCGCGACTTCGAGCCTCGCGTCGTCGAGGAAGGAAAGGCGCGGCGCAGCGGTGGCAGCGTGGGCGGCGTTGGTAGTAATAACAGAAGTGCTGTTGTTGCTGACGGCTTTTGCGCCGCCGCTGAAGGACTCCGGAACGCAGCACTGGCGTCCGCCGGTGGCTCGATTGTGCGAAAACTAAGACTACTTCTTTTTCTGGGCTTTCTCAGCGGCCTTGGTGACCTTGCCGGAGACGTCCTTGAAGTTGACGGACTTGATGACACCCACAGCGACTGTTTGACGCATGTCACGGACAGCGAAACGTCCCAGGGGAGGGAACTCCTGGAAGGCTTCTACGCACATGGGCTTGCTGGGGACCAGGTTAACGATGGCAGCATCACCAGACTTGATGGCCTTGGGGTTCTCCTCAGTGGTTTTGCCAGTACGACGGTCGCACTTCTCCTTGATTTCGGCGAATTTGCAGGCAATGTGGGCCGTGTGGCAATCGAGCACAGGGGTGTATCCGTTGCTGATTTGACCAGGGTGGTTGAGCACGATGACCTAAAAAAAATTTTAACATTAGTTTTCAATAATTTTTAAAATTACTTAATTCGAAATTATTTAAATAGCAATTATCAAAACCAGTTTTTTTTTAGAATACTTACTTGTGCGGTGAAGTCAGCGGCACCCTTGGGTGGGTTGTTCTTGGAGTCACCAGCTACGTAACCACGACGCAAGTCCTTGACGGAGACGTTCTTAACGTTGAAACCAACATTGTCTCCGGGGACAGCCTCTTGCAGAGCCTCGTGGTGCATTTCAACGGACTTAACTTCAGTGGTGAGACCAACGGGGGCGAAGGTAACAACCATACCGGGTTTCAACAGACCAGTTTCGACACGGCCAACGGGTACCGTTCCGATACCTCCAATCTTGTACACGTCCTGTAAATTAGAAATAGTGATTTAGTATAATTGTATAGAAATTAACAAACATGTTATTCTTAAATAAAATGTCAGACGCCTTCGGCCATCAATGGATAAATCCTCTGGTGGAAACCGCGAATGAAGTAAAGGTTGCTCATCATATTTATGAATTGTTAAAAGCACGGTGAATTATTAATGTTTCTCCAGAAAAAAATCAATAATCGAATAAGTACCTGCAGGGGAAGACGGAGAGCCTTGTCGGTAGGTCTGGAGGGTGGGAGGATAGCGTCAAGAGCTTCGATGAGGCATTTACCCTCAGCCTTGCCTTCCTTACGCTCGACGTTCCATCCCTTGAACCAGGGCATCTTGGTGGAAGCCTCGAGCATGTTGTCTCCGTGCCAACCGGAGATGGGCACGAAAGCGACGGCGGCCGGATTGTAACCGATCTTCTTAATGTACGAGGATACTTCCTTCTTGATTTCCTCGAAACGGGCCTCAGAGTATGGGGGCTCGGTGGAGTCCATCTTGTTGACACCAACGATGAGCTGTTTGACACCGAGGGTGAAGGCAAGCAGAGCGTGCTCACGGGTCTGTCCGTTCTTTGAGATACCGGCTTCGAATTCACCAGTACCGGCAGCGACGATCAACACAGCGCAATCAGCCTGCGACGTACCCGTGATCATGTTCTTGATGAAATCTCTGTGTCCGGGGGCGTCAATGATGGTGACGTAGTATTTCGAGGTCTCGAACTTCCACAGAGCAATATCGATGGTGATACCACGCTCACGCTCGGCCTTCAGTTTGTCCAATACCCACGCATACTTGAAGGAACCTTTGCCCATCTACAAAGAACGGAATAATTTTATTAGTATATTTTTATATTAAGAAATTAAAAATAATTTAATTTAATAAGGTTCAGACACATTCAGCCATCATAAGACGTAAGTCCTCTGGTGGAAACCGCGAATGAATTAAAAATCGTATCATCATATTTTTATTTATGACATTTAATTAAAGTAAAGCACAACTGTATTAAGTTAGAATGGTATAATTACCTCCTGGGCTTCCTTCTCGAACTTCTCGATGGTACGTTTGTCGATACCACCGCATTTGTAGATCAAATGTCCAGTGGTGGTGGACTTGCCGGAGTCGACGTGTCCAATGACGACAATGTTAATGTGAACCTTCTCCTTACCCATTGTGATTGATTGTTTGTATTGGCCTGGTCAATACTGAAAAAAAGAAATAAAGACGATCAATGAATGGAGTCAATGGAAACCCTAACCTGCATTAAATTAGCGTCATTCACAACTTTCTCATTGGCAGATTTCGAGTAATTGAATTTGTTCGTCTTAAAATGCACTCAGACGTATCAGCCTTCAACGGAAGCGAGTCCTCAGGTGGAAACCGCGAATGATTTAATCCAATTATTATCATAGTGCAACAGGCGATCGATCGATATTCATGAATGAAAATAAAATCTGCCAAGGGGAAAGCGAGCAAGTGACAAACGCCCGAGTAGGCGGCGGCGCCGAGCACTCTGCCAGCGTGCGCGCAACCGTAGCAACAATCTGGCAGTTCTCTGTTAAATAGCCAGCAGCACGCCTAACACAGAAAGAGCCAGCTAACGAGGTAACCGGCCGAACCGGCGTTTTTAGAGTGGGGAAAGAGGACGTTGCTCCGAAAACGCGGCTACCAAAAAATAAGTGACTACAGCTTGGATCGGAGGGGTCTCCACGTGGCGTGCAACACTGCGGCCCTGAACGTTCTCGAAGCGGCAGCCATTTTGTACGTTGCGCGAGAGAGAGAGAGACGGCGAGAGGGAGAAGGCAGCTGCTGCCGCGTTGCCAAGAGCAAGATCGAGCGAGAGCGCCAAGGGGGGAGAGAGAAAGAGAGAACAAGAGGGCTCGTCGACCTGCCCGAGAAGACGACGCCGGACGAGGATCTTTTTCCCCATTGCTAATACCGCACCAGCTGTCAAATGATTTTTTGCGGAGATGTCATTGGAAAATAGCGAGGAGTATCGACGTGGCGATTAGAAAAAAAAAAATTTCGCGCGAGAGGAGAGACGGCATGACGTTAGACCGCGTGCGTAGCGGAAAGTCCGCCGAGTCACCGGGTGTCGGATGATCAGCTTTCCCGAGAGAGCCGCCGTCACACAAGCGGCCAATAACGAGAGACGCGAGGCGGTTAGACCATACGGCACACTCTTCCCGGCACTTGGATATGAACCCCCCGATGTCCTTTTCATGGCACAAGAAAATATGAGAAGACGGCTTTATCGCCATTAAACGCCGCTTCCGGTCGAGCTCTCCTCCTCCTCCTCCTCCTCTTCGCCGAAGTTCTTTTTCTCCGGTTGGCCGCCGGATACACTCCCCCGTTCCGAAGTGGAGGCCATCGTGCTGCGGGCGTTGCTCGGACCACCGGCGACGACGACTATTTTTTTATTTTTTCACGACGAGGACAACCAAATCCCGGCGAAGAGACGATAAATAAGTAACCTCGGCCTGACTTGACTAGTGCCTCTCTATCAGCTTGGAGAGAAGCGGCGGCTTGGAGGTGTGTGCACGCGGCTCTAGTCGAGCCGTCAGTTTCCCGGCTGGGTGGGAGGGTTAGGAAAATATCGGCAGCCCTGGGTAGCTCGAGGTCGCCGGCCGCCTCGGGACCAGGAGCCGGTGCCGATGCCTCGTCCTCCGGGCTAATACACGCGGATTACCTCGAAGAGCCGGTCGACGACACACACGCGATGCAGACGCTCGAGTCGAGAGGGCGAGAGAAAGAGAGACAGACTTATCGAATCTTTGCGCTAGAGAGAAAAAAATCCGGTGCTGCTGGCTGAGTAAAGGATATGTAACAGGGATAAAAGGCACACGCGTATGTCGTAAACGAGATATGTCGGAGAAGAAGAAGCACATAGGCTAGTTCGGGCTAAGAGAGACGCGCACTCCCGGGGGGCCACGACCACTCACCTCCAGATGCTACGACAGAAAGAGACCGTGCAAGCGGAGTGAACGTGCGCCCCGTGCGGATAGGCGGTGGGGGCGCCGGCCGAGCAGCGGAGGAGGCGCCGACGCTAGCGGCACCCGCGGCCGCTACGCCCAATCATCCTCGCGCCGGCATTAGCCCGGGTAAGCCCCGATAACGCATATCCTTACTAATTTTACCCGTTGCCCGGTGTTCCCGCAAATTTTTCGGATCCAGCTAAATCGTCGCCGTGGCTAATCAATTGGGAGTTTTCACGGAAATTTGACGATTTTAAAGCGGCTGGGCTGACTCCAGTCGGCCGCCGCAGATGGAGCTTCCATCGATCGGGAACTCGTCTCTCCTCCGTTCCGTTCTCTCTGTCTTTTTCTCTCTTACACTGTGGCTTTCTCGTGGGCTTGCGGGGAAGAGAAGCGCACGAATTGCCGGCAGCCGGCGATGTTCGTATGCCGTAGCGTTTCGTCTCTCTCGCTCTCTCTGGCTCTGCAGCCAGTGTTATAAGCTGGGGGTCGGTAAAAGGGCCAACTCCCGATGACGCGAGAGAGTGTGTCTAAGGCCTGGGTATATACGCTCCTTCTTCTTCCTCTTCGATAGCATCTGTATAAAACGGCAGCGCAGCTCTCTGCAAAGGCCTCCCCCTTTCACGGACGCTCCCTCTCTCTCTCTCTCTCTCTCTCTCTCTCTCTCTCTCTAGAGCTCGCGAATTTTACGGATGCTACGTTGCCATTCGAGAGCCGACTCTAAACTGTACGTCCCGTATGGGCACGTATGATATTGATAGATACCTCTTTACGTGTCTCGCGCGATTTGACAACAAATCCAAATATTTGACAACATCACCTACTCTGTACTCTTTCTCTCTCTTTTTCGGAGCAACAGCTGCTATCAACTTGCTTGGCTTGGATTTAATAATTAAATGCCCCTGCGCTGCCCTTGTTAAAGTCAATGCTAACGCAGCTTTCGTGTTAGTTCTCTATAATGCGTCTTGTTATTTTATTTAGATTTTGTCTAAAGGCAAAATGTCTTCTGAAATTATAATTTTAAAATTGAACCGGACTTCGTTATTTTCACAAGCGCGCATGCGGAAAATACAGAAATAAAAAGAAAATTGTGGCTGGGAGAGAAGAGAGGAGAGCCTATGTAAAAAGCATCCACGTCCCAGCGCGGACACGTAGACATTTTCCTTTTTCCCTTCTCTTCTTCTATGGCCTTTTTCCGCGTTGTATATAGGCTCTCTTATCCCTACCAAAGAGCGTGTCCTACACCCGAGAATTTCTCCACTCTCTTTCTCGCTGTGTACAGTTAAACTGTAATATATAGGCTTATATCGATGCAAAATTTTCAACTACGCAATCATTTTTTTTTTCGCAATAACAGTTTTGGCAAAAACAGCTGATTTGCCGATACCGATTGAGCAAATATTTAATCGAACTCTCTGTCGAACGAAATTTATTAGTTTGACTTGATAAAATTAAAAGAGAAAAAGGAACACCCGAATAAGCGAAAAAAAAACAAATTTGTCGAGGCACAAGCTAAAAAGCGCCGTATCAACGCTCTCTGGTTTATCTCCGTCTTATATTTTGAAAAAGCCACTAGCGCGTAACGCGACCAATCAATGAGCAAACACATAAAATACTTTATCGTGACTCATTTTATCAATATGATAATTCGCGGTTGGCAAAGCGCATGCAACATCACGAAAAAACACACTCTTCCTCTATCTCTCTCTTACTAACTCCAATATCAATCCGCACCTATGTATAACAAATAAAAAGTGCTCTCATTAAAAATTTCTTAGATTCGACATGACGAACAAAACGGGCTTTAATAACGGTATTGCCGGGGTTATCGGCGATCAGGTGTGTGCGCGCACGTGGCGTTTTTCCCCCGCGGCCGAATATCGCTCTCTCTCGCGCGTGTCCTAACACATATCGCGCTCGGTTTTCTATTATATATTCCCCCGGACTAAAAACTTCGATCCGAATCACTAAGGAATTAAGAGCGCGACGAGTACAACAAACGCCAATGCTTTCTTAGATTTTCTCGATTACCCTCTTGGCCAAGTATGCTCCTTTTCCTTTATCACACGCGTACAAAAATCAGGCATAGCCGATCGATCTGCCTATAGAGACGCTGTCCTAAGCTGCCAAAATAAAAAAAAAAGGAGTACAAAAGAAAATTCCATACCCGCACGTGTGCGACGTGCGACTTACGTAAGCTATCGCGCTCTCGTCGCTCAATTAGACTATAGATCATCCAATGCACGAGAGAGCGAGCCTGTCTCGAAGAGCAACAGTATGCAAGCGGTCAAAAGCCTGCAAATGCCTTCGAGGCAGAGAGAGAGAGATGGAAGCTCTTGAAAGCTTTGTCCAGTTGCACTTGGCTCTCTCGACGGCTGCACTTGTTGCGCCGGCCCGTATATGAATCCGCTGCGCTTGCATGGCTTCGCGCAACACGTTAAGGATTTGTCATACAGCTGACGCCGACGAGTACAAAGCCGCACGACGGAGAGCTGATGCAATCGACCCCTCTTCTCGCTCTCTCTCTCTCTCTCTCTCTCTCTCTGTAAGCGAATAATGTGCATTTTAGCGGACTTGCATACGCGCCTTTATCGCTGGAGATGATGTGCATCGCTTTTTAAAACTTGCGTGTGTTGTACGAAGATTTTTCATGAGCTTTCTTGGAGCTGTCTTTCTTACGTGTAGATTTTTAAGCGTGAGGAGAAGCGTTGGTCTGTTTGACGTTTTTTATCTGAAAATTTGAGGATTAGAATATCAAACTTTATTAATTAAATACCAGGTGTCGAAATATTTTATTTTTTTTATGTTAAAATTTCTATGATTCTAAAATAAAAGTTTTTTTAAAGGAGTAACATCAATTTTAACACTGGCAATTAACTATCGACAACAACTTTTTCTTCATTTTTTTTTTAAACGAAACCCGCGAGAAAGACTCGGGCTTGATTAGTCTGCTAGTCAGCTGATCAATATAAACAAGAGGTAAACAGAAGAGAGTTTGTTTGTTGCACCCGCGCGCGCAGTATTTTTACAAATTTGTTAAATAACAATTGAATCGCGTTCAATTTATTTTCACAACGCAATGGCGATGGACAGTTTGATTGTTAAAAAAGTACTGCACACGGGTAACAAAGTGGTTAACTTTGTCCCCGGAACGAAAGTAAGCTCGCTTATAGGTTATTTAAAATACAAAAGCTGGAGTTTCGATAATTTTAGTGTAAATACTGTTGAATATTATTTATCCTGTGTCTTATTTGATTTGTAGGTGATTTTCCATTTCAAAACGACAAAATGTAATTCTGAACACACTGTAATTGATGACAGCAGGAAATTAGGTAAACCCATGGAATTGGTGTTGGGTAAACAGTTCAAGCTTGAGGTCTGGGAAGTTATAGTTCAAAAAATGGCTGTAAATGAAGTAGCTACATTTACAGTTGATAAAAGTGTAAGTGTCTTTGGTAAATGCTAGAAAGTAACCATAAATAATAAAATAATCTTAATGATTTAGCTAGTCACAGCTTACCCATTTGTATCCAAAACACTCAGAGAGGCTGATAAGCCTCCAGGAGAGAAACGTAGTCATCACTGCTGCGGTGTGACGTTACAAAATGAAGGTATAGGATACCCTGATTTGGATGAGCTCATAAAAAAACCAGAGGCTTTGGAATTCACTATAGGTACAATAAAAAAATACTATTTCAATAAATAAAATTAAATTGTTAAAATTTTTGTATCTGTTTAGAGTTGTTAAATGTCATTTTACCTCACGAGTATGATAAAGAGTCTTGGCAAATGACAGAAGAGGAAAAGTTGAAAAATATTCCAATACTAAAAGAAAAAGGAAACACTTTATTTAAAGAAAAAAAATATGAAGCTGCTGCCAATACTTACGCACAAGCCATTGGAATACTTGAACAGCTTATGCTTGCGTTAGTATATATTTCTTTTCAATTAAATATAAATTTTAATTTTAATTTTGTATTTTTTTTAATTTATCAGAGAGAAACCCAATGACACCGAGTGGCTTGAATTGAATGCCATGAAACTTCCCTTGCTTCTAAATTATTCTCAGTGTAAATTGTTAAACAAAGAATACTATGTAGTCATAGAACATTGTAATACAGTATTAAAATATGATCCTGGTTTGTACAATTTATTAGACACGAACACATTGGTTTATGTATGACAATGAACCAGTAACTTTAGCTTGTAACAATTTTTGTAGATAATGTCAAGGCATTGTACAGAAGAGGTAAAGCGCACATAGGAGTATGGAATGAAGCAGAGGCTATTGCTGATTTGACCAAGGCTGCAAATTTGGATAAATTGCTCCAGAGTTCTGTAAACAAAGAATTGCAGGCGTTTACTGCTGCTGTGAAAGAAAGAAACAAAGCTCAATATAAAAATCTCGCCACAATGTTTTCAAGTTAAATATTTCATAAGAGTAAAAATCGCGTCATTTTTTATACCAGTGTATTCAAAACACTCGAAAATCCATGCTTGCGCGCAGGGACATGCAGAAGACTTCGTCAATTTTCAGTGTATTTGTTTTTATATTAATGTCCTCTTCAATTTGTAACTGTGTCTTGAGCAAAAATCTAAGGGACGATTGAGCCTAAAACAATTTAATATATCATCAATGTAATATATGTGTATATAAGTGTCAACAAAAGCACCTAATTTAATTTTACTAATGCTTTTTTGTTACAATATTTCTAAGTCTATGCGTTAAGTTTACAAATATATACGATTATGATTAATTCACTAACTTCAAACAACGTTTGTTGCAGCTTCGTTACAACTTCCCTCAAGCCCGAAGCCTCCCTCGCGAGACTCTCCTCCACCTCGTCGCGAGTAAGCTCCATTCCAGGTCTTTGACATCGATTACCTAATCTCGTGTGAACCAAAGCCATAAAGCCCTCTTTCTCAGCGATCTTCTTTTCCAATTGTGTTATGTTCCTCGTCATTTCATCCGCTCGAAGCATAATCTAAATATTTCCAATTTTATTTATTAAACACGAAAGAGTTGTATTTAAATCGAATCTACTTGTAACACACTCACTTCCGAATGTTGCGACTCCAATTTTTCTTTAGCCCGCTTGGTCTCGGCAATTCTATGTTTATACGCGTTATCGGTCGCAATTTTCTTATCGATCAGAGCTTTTATGGTGTGATTAAACAGCTGATCAATATGCGGACAGAATTGCGTTGCCGTCTTTACTTCCTTGGTCAACGCCTCGATATTTTTTCTCGTCTCCGCTTCCCACTCCTCAATGGTAATGCTCCTACGAACAAAACTCGTAATACATTACAATTTCGGGAATACATCGTTTCCAAAGCTAAACGATATTTAACATACGAGCACTCTAAAGCTGCCTTGCCCTGATAGATGCTAAGATGCAATCCCGTCTCTTTGAGCGTCAAATTGTGCCGGTCGATGCGCAAATTGTTCTCCTTATCCTCGATCTCGCGATCGAACGTGTACAATCCCGATTTCAAGCGCCGATACATCTCCCGAGTTTGCTCGAGCGCCTCGGTCATGTTTCTGTCGGCGCAATTAATCACCTCGGCCTCCTTGCGCAGCTCCTTCTCCACGTTGTCGTTGACGAAATCGATGCCAATCCTCTTCTCCCTAAAACCAAGTTAGTTTATAAAAAAAAAATCAAAAAAAGCTCCACGAAAGCTCACCTCGCGAGCAGGCATTTGCGATTGATATCAAGAGCATTGGCGTGGAGCGAATTCAGCGAGGCGACCAGCCGGTCTATGTAGACCTTGAGCGTGTCCACCGACTCGGCGAGGATCTTGCGGTTGCGCAAAAGCTCGTCCCTCCAGTACTCTATGACTCGGATCCGCTCGCGCAGCTGGTGGTTCGTCTCGTCCCGGTTAGCCCGGACCTTCTGCGACGTCTCGTCGCAAATGGCTTCGGTGCGCGAGATCACCTGCTGCGCCAGCTTCTGCTGGGTCGCCGAACATTGGTATCTACGGGAATCAACGAATTAATGGATTTGTACTTTTTTTTGGGTGTTTAGAACGTTATTAGTTGCTTTTTCTTTTTTATTTTACCTCACGCAATTGTTGGTGTACCAACTGTGCAGGGAGAATTTTTGACGGTCGAATACCGGGCCACGGTGCGGGGAGACCTTGCGTTCGAGGATCGGGTTGCCCATTTTGTTTACTTTCTTTCAAATGTTCTTCGGTGCCAAAAAAAAAACTGAAAAAACGAATTTAGATGACGAATTTGGACGGGAAGCGTAGCAGACCGAAAGTAGATGCCGATGACTGTTTTATCCATAAGAGGCTGGGGTTTCTAAGGAAACGTGCGCGGTGATTATCGCCGTTAATCGACGCATTTCGCCGCCTCTTTTTTTTTTCCTCGACTCTCCCTCGGGGCGCAGCCTCCTCAATAGGTTATGTCCCTGATTTGATTGATCCTCGACAGTCCGATGTAAAAGACAATTATCAGCAGCAGAATATACTCCGTACACATGGATCGCGACAGTGCCGAGACTCGGCGATTTGATGCTGCCTTTCAGATTTCACGCTTCCTCGTAAAATTCGAATGTCGTCCCCCTCTCGAGTGTGTCACGTGGACCGGCGCTCGACCAATCTCGGTCGAGGTGGGGGGCTGCTGCTCGCTGCCGGCTGATTTTCGCGGGGAGCGAACGAGAACACGCGCAACGCAACAGTTGCACTGGCACCTGCTTCATCTTCGCTTATTCCAACGGTCGTCGTATATCCTGCTGCGTGAACCAACGTGTTTTTTGCTTTTAGATAACTTTATCATCGCGAATTGACGTAGAACAGGCAGGATGCAGGAAGTGCTGCACGTCGAAGTCTGTCAGAATGTTGACAGGTAAGTCGATCGGTTTGAGTATTCTCTTTGTTCCGGCACGAGGCTCTTCTTTGTTTTAGATGGATAAGTTTGCCTGATAAGATTACGGCTGGTGTTGTCTTTTTTTTTTTTTGGTACCGGATCGTTTGTTGTGTTCGTTGTTTGTCATTATATTGACTGGGTATGACAGTTTTGTTTTTGTTTTGCAGTGCTTTGAAGAGATCCGAAGTCGTCGAGCTCGTCCAAGCGGAATTGGATTCTATGGAGGATATTTCGCTGAACAAGTATTGGGTAGCCGATGACTTTTCTCGGTCGATATTAAAGAATCATGTGAAGTCAATTTATTGTTCTTGTGGTAGCGAGGATGTAAGGTTTTTACGAGGAATTTTACGATATTTTTCGAGGATTCGTTGTTTGAATGTTTTTTTTTTCCTCTTTTTGCAGAGGACACACGTTAAGCTGTGGGGAGTTGTCGTGAAAATTTATGTTTATCGCTTAAACGAAGAGGAAGTGGCTATGGAAACGATGCAAAAAGATGGAGAGGAAATATCTGCATCTGCACACTGGATTTTGCCCTCGGGTGAATTTTATGGTCTTTGGGATAACTTATTTTATGGAGCTAACATCAAGGAAAATGTAATACATACACATTTCTTGAATCAATTTGATTTAATGTTTTTGATAGTTTTGATGTATGTTGTATATGAATTACAGATGCTTAACTTTGTTGAAACTGCAATGCTGTATTCAGATCGACAAGTGAATCCACACATTATTAGTTGGAATAAAGTTATTCTTCTGCATGGACCACCTGGAACTGGAAAAACAAGCTTATGTAAAGCTTTGGCACAGAAAATAACTATTCGCTTAGGAGATCACTTCTCTCATGGAGAACTTGTAGAAATCAACAGCCACAGTTTATTTTCAAAATGGTTTTCTGAGGTAAAAGAATAAATTATTGTGTATTCATGTATTTGATGGAACGTAAATATATACTTAATACATAATTCTTTCCAGAGTGGGAAATTAGTTATGAATCTCTTCAATGAGATTAAACTATTATTGTCAAATCCAAAAGCTTTAGTATGTATATTGATTGATGAAATTGAATCCTTAGCACATGCTAGAAAAGCCTGCATAAATGGTACAGAACCAAGTGATTCAATTCGAGTGGTCAATGCTTTACTAACTCAACTTGACAATATAAAACGATATCCCAATGTTTTAATTTTCACAACAAGTAATTTGACAGAAGCTATTGACTTGGCATTTGTTGATAGAGCAGACATCAAACAGTTTATTCCTTTACCCAATGAACATGCCATTTATAAAATTTATACAACTTGCATCAAAGAATTAATGAGGGTAACAATTTTTTTTATTATTTATTGTATAAAGAATTATGTTATTGTTTTGTAACATTTATTTATTTTTTCACAGACCAATTTTATTGAACCTGAGAAAATTTGCGATATATCATACTTAAAATTATTAGCGTATGAAGAAACTAGCGAAACAAAACATAGTTTAATTTTATTTGAATTATGCCGTGAAAGTGTCGGGTTGAGTGGACGTACTTTAAGGAAAATACCGTTTTTAGCACATGCACTTTGTATGCAATCAAAAACTTGCGAAAAACTACAAAGGTTCTTAAGAGCTATGCATCTTGCTATTCAGAGAGATAAAGAAAGTCGCCTTACAGTTTAAGCTATGTTTTTACCAAAAGTATTTAACTATTTTTTTATAAAGGACTGATAATCCGGTGTACAAGTATTTTATATAAAAAGTTTTTTTACATAAGATTTGTTAAATTTTTATTTAATATTTATAAATGAACAAGTTATCTGTAAATCTATAAATTTTCGAAAAAATTGTTTTGCATAACAAACTATTACTAGTTGATAAACCTATTTTAGTCTTTTTTTTCAAGCATGGATTGTATTAGTGTAAGCAACTCAACATAAAAAAACTATAAATATTAAAATTTATATTCTGTATTATAAAGGATCAGAGTAAATAATTTTGAGCATTAAAAAATCGAAACAACGTGCTTCTTGAAATTCAAAACCCAGCAACCACCCAAAAAGAGATCGCAAGAAGCGCACCTAGCGGCAAACCTCTCGACGAGGGCAACTGTACCGTGACCCCCCTGCCCCTTCACCGGTTCTCTTTATTCTCCATCCCCCAGCTGGATATGCGTCGGCAAGCGGGCAACGCGCACTGGAAAGAGAGAGAGAAGTTCTCCGTGGCGCACACTGTGTACACGGTTTATGTGTGAGTGTGGGGGAGGAAGGGAGGGGGAGCGGAGCGAAGGAAAAGAGAGAGAAAGAGAGGGAGCGCGAGAGAGAGAAAGAGAGCGAGGGGGGACATTCGTGCTACAAATGGCGTCTTTCGCAAGCGGCCGTCTGTGAAGATGCGAGGATCGCCCGCGGGCCGCTGCCGCAGCCTGATCGAGGACACTCCAGGTTCGAGAAACTCGCCCGTGAGAAGAGAGGCAAAGTCGTGCCCAGAGCCCGGAGACCTGCGCGCTACCCGGGCCCGGCCAACATGACGTAATTCCTCGGCTTCCCGGGGCTCCCGTCGTCTCTAGGCCCGCCGCCACTCACGACTTTAGCACTCGCACGCACGATCTTACGCACGTCTCCGAGAGAGATAGTCCGCGGACGGCTTCTCGACTTCAGGTAGGCCGCGGATCCCCTCCGACAGCCCTTGGACTCCTCTCTCAAGCTCGCCTCCCATCTCCTGCACTCGCGCCCCTTTCCTATAATCGATACCGCGTTTGTACGTACGAACGAAAGACGCTACGTGGGCTGTGTGTTACCTGACTTTCAGCACTTGAAACTCTTTCTGTTGCAGCGACGAGCGATAATTGAGCCGTCAACATGTCGAAGAGGTCCGCCGACAATGTCGACTCCGGCTCTCAGCCCCCCATTAAAAAGGTTCAATTTGAGCCAATCCTCATTGGGCCCATATCCACCCTGGAGGAGATGGACATGAAGGTCTTGCAGTTTCAGAACAAGAAGCTGGCACAGGTACGAATGATATTTTGTCAACTCCAATGATTTTGTACTCTTCATTTGTTTACCTTTGTTGCTCCGATAGTTGGCAAAGAGCTGTATGGAAAAAGTTTTGATTGATCTGCAGAATTTGCCTTTTATTTTGATATTACACATCTATTATTGCAATAATTTTTTTATTTTTAATGACTTTATTATTTAAACAGGTTTTATCTAATTCTTATTTAATAATATAAATTAATGTAATGAAATAAATTTATAATTGTCTTAACTTAATTAATGATTAAATAAAATAAATAATAAAACTCAGTAGCAAATGGATAGTGCAACTACAGTTTCTTAACTTTATGATTATAGAGGTTAGAACAAAGACATCGTGTGGAAGTAGAATTGAGGCAAAGAATAGAGCAGTTAGAAAAAAGACAAACACAAGATGATGCTGTATTAAATGTAGTAAATAGATACTGGAATCAATTAAATGAAGATATTCGGGTATTACTACAAAGGTTTGATGCCGAAACAGCAGATGAGTCTGAAAATAAAAGTATAACCTACTATTTTTATTTTTTTGTAAATTAATCATTAGAATTTGAAGCTAATGAAATTGTGTTTCAGATGAAAGTGAAGCTACAACTTCTTTTCTTATGCAACTATCTTCTTGGGATAAAGAAGAATTAGACGATAAACTTGCTAATAGAGTTCAAGTTTCAAAACGCGCTGTTTCTAAAGTTGTACAAGCCTTTGACAGACTTTCTCAAAGAAATGAGAAAATCACAATGGCTCTTAAAGGCGAATTTGATGGTATGAATATACTTTATATTATTACTTAAATTTTACAGTTCACTTCAAGTATTTTACTATACCATGATAATTATTTGCAGAAGAAGCGCCAAACATTGATGAGGTTGTAAGAAAAGCTAATATTGAAATCCAAATGGAAAACAGAAATTTACAAGCTTTAAATATTCAGCTACATGAAAAAAATCATACTATATCTTTAAAAATGTCAGAATTACAAGACACTATTACTGCTAAAGATACATTAGCTGCTGAACTTCGTAACCAGGTTGATGATTTGCAATATGAATTAAATAAAGTGAGAGCAAGAAACGATAAATTAGAACATCATCTAGGTGAAGCTATTGAAAAATTGAAAACATTTCAACAAATTCATGGTTCAGATGATAAAGGATCTGTCAAACCAAACACTTTAGTTGCAACTGGTGTATCACAAACAAAGGTAAGATTAATTTTTATGCTTGTCATTTAACATAAGAACAAAACTAATTAAAATATTTTCTATTAAAGCTGGAAGACTTACAAAGAGAGCTTGAAGAAATTCGTGAACTCTCAAATAATAGACTGCAAGAATTAGATAAATTGCACCAGCAACACAGGGATACATTAAAAGAAGTTGAAAAATTAAAAATGGATGTAAGTATACTCTTTACAAATGTGCTTTTCAAGTTTATGTTTCAAAAATTCTAAAAAACAATTTGATGTTACAGATTCGACAATTACCCGAATCAGTGATTGTCGAAACTACGGAATACAAATGTCTACAATCGCAATTCTCCGTTTTATATAATGAGTCTATGCAATTGAAAACGCAGTTGGATGAAGCTCGTCAACAACTTCAATCCAGTAAAAACGCTCATTTACGTCATATCGAAATGATGGAAGTTAGTACATATTAGTAAATATCATGTTATCTGGCCTGTTGAACAACATTATTAAAAATAACGTTACCTCTTTTTTAGAGCGAAGAATTAATGGCTCAAAAGAAACTTAGAGGCGAATGCATTCAGTTGGAGGACGTTTTGGCTCAATTACGTAAAGAATACGAAATGTTGCGAATTGAATTTGAACAAAATTTAGCGGCTAATGAGCAAACAGGACCGATTAATAGGGAAATGCGTCATCTTATCACGTCTTTACAAAATCATAATCAACAATTGAAAGGTGAAGTACATCGTTACAAACGAAAGTACAAGGAAGTGTCTGGTGAAATCCCAAGGGTAAGTAAAGAGATTTTCTTTCATGT
This sequence comes from Anagyrus pseudococci, assembly GCA_030522585.1. NCBI lineage: Eukaryota > Metazoa > Arthropoda > Insecta > Hymenoptera > Encyrtidae > Anagyrus > Anagyrus pseudococci. The sequence goes on from JAPYYQ010000480.1 coordinate 40,193, forward strand.
AAAATCTTGCATGGGTAATGATTTCCAATTGTTGGATTGCAGTTAAAAAAAGAAGTAGAAGAATTAACGACGAAACTTGGTCAACAAATAGCACAAGAGAGTAAAGAGGGTAATAATTCTGATGGTAGTGGAAAAGAAGAAGACGCTTCGAATTCTCTACCAGGATCGGGACAGGTATGTTTTGTTCTTAATTTAGAAGTTAAAACTGTAAAGCTTAATTTTATAAGTTTCATACTTACTATAATCATCGCGACAAATTATTTTATTGAATTCATTTAGATTAAAGAAGAAATCAAACGGGAACGAACAGATGAAGATGGTGATGCTGAAGGCGGTGACGGAGAGAAAGGAAATTGCGATCACGCCCTTTCATCGCCTACGCTCAAAAAAGAAAAAGACATCAAAAGAGAGAAAGACATAAAAAAAGAAATAAAATCAGAACATCGTGATCAAACGCATAGGTCAAAAGATGCCAAAGCCGCGGAATCAGAAGTTGTTAGAGATCTCAAAGCACAATTAAAGTAAGTTTGGTAAAAAGTGATTTTACTTTCTTGAATAAAAACATTTTACTAATCTAACAACATTGTTATGACATCAGAAAGGCTGTGAATGAAATGAAAGAAATGAAGTTACTACTGGACATGTACAAAGGTCTCGGCAAAGAACAACGGGATAAAGCTCAACTTATGGCTGCTGAACGTAAAACAAGAGCCGAGTTGGAAGAGCTGAGACAACAGCTCAAGAAGATACAGGTGTGTATGAAAGAAAATGAATGTTTGACATAATCTTACAATTTTTTATAATGTGTATTTCAATATTTGTTTTTAGGAAAGCAAACGAGAGGAGAGGAAGAAGCTAGCTGACGAGGACGCGCAGTTGAAGATTAAGAAACTTGAAGAGCAGGCTTATGCCTTGCAAAGACAGGTGGCTACTCAAAAGCAGGTAGTTTATTTGTATTCCGTCAAAGATCACGCCCTTGTACTTTTCTGGTGCATGCATTGCCTCTAAGCTGCAATCTAACAAATTTCTTGTACAAAATCAGTAACTGTCGATGAAAATTAACCTGTTTTTAGTTCAAAGTTGCTAGACGTTGGTATTAAAACGTCGCAAACGCTCGTACATGACTAATACACTAATTTTCGTCTGGTGAACACGTTGTATCCTCGAAATGTTATGTTGATGCAGTAGCGGATAATGGGTGTACTGGTCAACGTTGTCGGTCTCGCTCGTAGGCGAACGGTGACGTGACGTTAAACAGAACGACGCGTGGTTGCAGGAGGAGGAGGCACTCCTAAACGAGATGGAGGTTACGGGACAGGCGTTCGAGGACATGCAAGAGCAGAACTCGCGCTTAATCCAGCAGCTGCGCGAAAAGGACGATGCCAACTTCAAGCTCATGACCGAGAGGATAAAGAGCAACCAGCTGCACAAACTCGCGAGGGAGGAGAAGGACGTGCTGAAGGAGCAGGTCTCGACCCTGACAACCCAAGTGGAGGCAGCCAACGTGGTCGTGAGAAAACTCGAGGAAAAGGAGCGTTTGTTGCAGAACTCTCTGGCCACCGTCGAAAAGGAGTTGGCCTTGCGCCAACAGGCTATGGAGATGCACAAGCGGAAAGCTATCGAAAGTGCACAGTCTGCTGCTGATCTAAAACTTCATCTTGGTAAGTAGTCATTTCTCATGAATATTGATTGACAACCTCAAGAAATGAATAAGCTCTTGAGATATTAAAGAGAAAAGTAGAAAATTTGAATTGATCAATTTCTTTTATTTTTCAGAGAAATATCATTCTCAAATGAAAGAAGCTCAACAAGTTGTAGCTGAAAAAACAAGTTCACTCGAAGCAGAAGCTTATAAAACAAAAAGACTCCAAGTAAATATTTAATTCACGTACAAGACTTATATTTTTTAAGCTGGTATTTTAAACAAATTTTAAAATTTTAGGAGGAAATAGCGCAACTCCGGCGAAAAGTCGAGCGAATGAAGAAGATCGAATTGGCCGAGACGGTAGACGAAGTGATGGCCGAGGAACTGCGGGAATACAAGGAAACGCTGACATGCCCGTCCTGCAAAGTGAAGCGCAAAGATGCAGTGCTCACCAAGTGTTTCCACGTATTTTGTTGGGATTGCTTGCGTACGCGCTACGAAACTCGTCAACGCAAATGCCCCAAGTGCAACTGCGCCTTCGGAGCCAACGACTACCACCGGCTTTATTTGTCAACCTGAAGGAGGAGACATTAATTTGCTTAAAGAGACACTTGTACACACGCCAATGGAGTTATTTTCCCACCAAAACAAAAACATCGTCATTTTTGATGGAGAATTTTTTTTTTTTTTTTTTACCGAAACGCATTTCATGATTTTTTTTTTCTATCTTTATGTTAATGGACGATGTATATCCTTTTCTTATAACAGTGTAAAAGTTGTGCAGTTGTACATACAAATGTGAGGAAACTAGAAACGAAAAGTGTGAAGTGCGTGTATAATATGTAGTAATTTTGAGTTGAAAGCATCAGACTTTAGTTAAGAAACGATATCGATTATTGTTTTAATTTTTTTTCTTCATTTTTTGTAATTAATTCGACTCTTTAGAGTAATTCAGCATATATGGATGTATGATCGATTGTATAAATGTAGCTAGGTTTTCTCAATTAAAAGTTTTTGTACTTTTTATCAAGTATAAGCTCCCAGCCTATTCAGCGCGTTTACATTTTTAAAACGTTTAATGAAGTGAATCTTTTTTATGGTTTTTAATTTTTAAGTAAATTATTTTTTGCTAAAATAAGGTATTTGAAAAGTATACTGATAAAAGAAAATGCCGATTATTTGCTAAAAACAATGTAAATAAATACGTAAATACAAAATTTATGACTGTTTTTCTATAGATAATCTTCGACTGTACAGTAGTCTTCTGAACTACACAAAATAACGTGTACGTTGAGTCATGTAGGAGGAATAATGTATTGAAATATAATGCTGTGATGAAGCATAATATTAACTTATAAAACGAATTCGTACTCCTTACACATAGATCCGAATCAATTTTTCGAATTGTTTGTGCAAAGAATTCAGTGAAACAGCGTCAAAATAATATAAAACTTATTTATAAATTTATATCATTCGTCTATTTCGATTTGTTACATAATTCATGTATCAGTATATTAAACATTAGCAACATAAAAAAAATTGATAAGTATATTACATACTTTTTCACTTAATATTATTCCATCTGTACATCAGTGGCTTCAACTTTTTTGGAACCAACTGTCAACAATAGCGGTTCATATGTCCACTTTGGAAACACTCTTTTATAAAGATTCATCAAAACCGTGTCCTGAGACTTTAATTGCCCATCAAATATACATTTCATATGGCCATGCGTTCCTATAAATTATATCATTCAAAAATTAATAAAGCAATAAATTTTTTATTTTTTAAAGCAAAATAAAAATCTTACCAAGTGGTTCTTTAATATGTCCTTTGCGACCATACTTTGTACGTAGTTTAACTGGCTTAAACCATCTTATGTCTTCGCGATTAAAAAACATAAACCTTATAACTGCCGATTTTTTGTGTACTTTAAAAGGATGTCCACTTAAAACAACTCGCTTTATTACAAGTCTATCAGGGTTAACGGATAAAAGACTACCAGAAGCTACCATTTCCTATTTAAAGCAGAACAAATATTAATTATGCTCAAATTCCAAAATAGATATTAAATAAAAGTATCTTTAAAATCATACCAAGCTTCCATCTGTTTTTTCCAAATAACATATTACAGGACAAGGTGGAAATGTTATGGGAGCAAACATTGTTGCAATTGCAGTTGAATTTGGTTGGAAAAATCTTTCATACTACAATTACAAAATTTTATCAATTGTTTTAATTATTTGTTATTTTTATATTTTCTCTAACTAATTGAACCAGTTATTTACCTTATGTTTATTTCCATTTGTATGTTGACTAAAAACTGGACGAGCAGTAAATCTTCTGAAGCCACACTGAAAAATGAGACGTTCCTTGGATTTGATAGGTACTTTACTATCTAAGGTGCGTCTCAGAATAAAGTTTAACACTGATATCTTGTGTTCATATTGCAACAAACCAAAAACTATCAATGGTTGATTTGATACACGATATGCATCAAATAATTCTTTACTGATTCCTTTTATACAAATCTTTACGTAAGACCCTGGCTAAATGAATAAATATAATTATTATAATATAATGATAAATAATTTAAGCTCGTTAATAAAAAGTATCTTACCTGTGCATCTGTTTCGTCGTTGTTTAACAAATCTTCACGTTCTCTACATACACGTCGACGAGTACGATCAAAGTTTTCAAATTGAAAAATTCTCGCATAATCATACGGAAGATTTTCTTTCTTATCCCATTGTGTAGTACGAAATGATTCCAGGCCCCGATATTTTTGAAAACGATCCTTGGCCAACATATCTTGGGGAGTATCAACTTCATCAGGGAATTCTGAATCTTGTTTTGCTTCTGTAAATAAATGTTATATGTTGTAATTTTGTTAAACAATTCATTAAAAAATACAGGAATATAAATGTTTACCTTTAAGTTTCAACAACGCTTGTTTTTCCTCGTATAAATCCAATTTTTCATCATAACGTTGTTCATTCGTTTCTGAAATAGTAATTGTCTCATACTCTTCATCTTCTTCATCTTTTGCAGTTTCAATATCACTGTTGACTTCAGACTGTGCTTCATCAACAGTCATCCGTTCTTCATCATCATCATCATCTTCCTCATCATATTCTTCTGTAAACATAATATAAAATATTAAAAAAAAGCTATAATCAAAATTTCAAATTCATTACATACCGCCATCTTCATCGGGAATCCAAGCTGCTTGATATTCAGACGTTCCTTTCGGTACACGTTTAACAATTTTTCGTTTGCTTTGAGCCTCTGCTGCAGCCAATTCTTCATCTGTAGGCCACGTTTGTTCAGCATCCATTGGATCAGGTATGTTTTCCGATTCCAAAGATTCCTAAATTAAAGAGAGAAGAGTAATAAAGTATAACATATTGATATTGATTAAATTAAAGAATTTAGCTTTTACATACTTGTTTTTCTGGATCCTCAACAACATATAATTTTGTTTCGTTCATATCAACGTCTGTTCCAGGCCGCACTTTAGAATTGCCCAAGGAAAATGGATCTTTGCATTTTTCAATGAAAGACATTTGATAATCACCAAAACCTGGTATGTGAACTAAACCATACACTGACAAAGGTAAACCTCTCAAATATCCAGTGACTTCCAAGGATCCAAAATTGTTTTCTGAATTCTAAAAAAGTACATTTTTTAGCTTACATAATTTGTATCAGCAGAAAAATAAAAGCTAAAAATATCTTACATCATTATCTAATTTAAATTGTACATCTTCTGCCAGAAGATATGATCTTTTGTTTCTGTATGTAACATTCCTTTGCTTTTGATTTCCTGCACATCTCAAAACATTTATTGCATCTGAAGATTTATCAAGATTCATGATTTTTTCTTCCGGTAACCATTTAAACAAAGTTTTATGAACATGATTTTTATGATCCTGCCTTTTCTACAAATATAAAATTTAAAAATAATTTTTTTAATTTCAATAAAAGCCAAAGAAACAAAAAATATTTATATAAAGCTTACTTGAATTGGTAGACTATCTAAATTTGTTACAGCCAAAATTGGAGTAGGTAATCCCTGAGAAGCCACAGAATGAAGAATCTCTTCTCCCCAGGAGTCAATCACTTCACTCCTCTGGCTCTTATTCGACTCATAAACAGCAGATGTAACAAGCAATATAGTATCCGCAACCTTAGCCAAATCTAAAGTTGCAAATAAATTGCCTGCTGGAGGTATAACAATAGAAAAGCGTTGCTTAAATCTTGGTATTCTACAAAAAAATCAAATCATATAAAATCTGTTTCTTAAAACTTTCTAATTTATAAATAGCAAAAATGAGTATTACGTGATATGTGTGGCATTTGGGCTGTCAGTTACAACCGCCTCCTCATCAGCGCTTGTTAATAGATTAACGATGCTGTGTACATTGAGATCCTCTTGTAAACCGATCACGGCAATTAGAATCGGCGGGCTCTTAGCACTGCCAAGATTACGTTTTTTGTCCAAAGCCTCTTTGCGTTTATTCGAACGAATTTGCGCTAGCCGATTTCTCTTGTCGGTTTTGCCGAGCTCCTTCTTGGCAAATTTCGTGATCTTTTTGACGGACAGTCGCCCTGTGAACGGAGCATAATAAATTAATGTCATTCTATTTATAAAATTTGAAAAATCACATTTTTTTGAAATTAACTCTGCAATAAAGTTAACCTTAAAATACGCACTGAAACCTATTCTCTTAACTCGAATGAAAAATGTTAAATAATCACAGAAAATACAAGAACAAGTCTAAATTTGTTAATAAAATGTAAAAATACATAAAATCAAACGATCTCGATGTAATTTTAAAGGAAAAGACTCGACAAATGTTTACCTCCGGCGTCGCTGGAGATCGAGCCCTTGCTCCGATGTCGTCCAGTTTTGTGAGGCTTATTTGGCTTCTTGAAAACACCGGGACGATGAGTTTCTTGCTTATCTTGATCAAACATTCCCATTTTCGTGGATTTTGCAACAAAACTTTTTCTAAAAGCTAATGCTGGTTACTCGCATTTTAGCTGCACAAGTGAAACACGTGCGTGCGGAAACCAAAACAAGTATTGACAACCGCCATGTTGGAAATCGGCGGATTCATGACGCAATGACCGTCATGCGAACATTGACAATTTTTTGTTTATCGAACAGATTTTTATTGACAATAAAAAAGGAGTTTTTTTTAAGTACTTCTAAATGTTATTTTTTCAACGAATAATGATAATAAACGAACGATTTTGTGTATTTATTTACTTTATTATAAATACATTAAATAATCTTATTTTAAATTTACAGAATAAAAAATTGTCTAAAATTACACTTATATAATGCTATGAACAATCAATATTTGTAATTTTACAAAAAGAAAAAAAAAGTTTTCAATGTACATTATTAGTAACGTTGTTTTTAATATATTATTCCTTGCCAACATTCATAACATTGAAATAGTACATCTTGTGTATAAGTAACAAAAACTAGTATTATTATTAAATTACAAATGTATATCAAGTCTAAAATGTTTTAATGACTATACAATATAAAACCATTGACATATTTTTGAGAAATATACTTAAATCGCGAAAGATGAAAGAGATTTTAAAAATAATTACTCAATAACCGGTAGATGTTAAAAGTACCTTTACATTGTAACATTTGGAGGCATTTGTTGCACTAAATATGTCTTGCCTGATTGATCAACGATTTGAATATATACATTTTGGGGATTTTGCACTTGATTAATCTCACCAGTGATCTCTTCTGTATCTTCTGTAATGTCTTCAGTATCCATGGGATCTTCTTCTGCATCTTCAACCAAAACTTCTTCAATACCATCACATATACTTCTCACATTTTCAATTACAAATTCTTCAACTTTTTCTTCGCCTTCTTCTTGATTTACTTTATTGTTTTTATCATTTCTCTTAGGATCTAATAGCCTAAGATTCTGGCTTATATACATAATTTTGCCAGTAGGATCATCTTTCAAAGAATTTTTCTTAAAGGATTTATCATTAGTTGCTACTGATGTACTTGGAAGGTCTAAAATAGCAGCTGCTATTTTTGTTAAAAATGAATTTTTAAAGAAACCTCTCCACCAAGTTGAAGGCGGCATTAGATCAGCAGACTTTTTCACAAAATTTACACTCCACACTCCTGAGCCTGCATTGTATTGAGCCAAGTCTATCATAATATCTTTTTCTGGTAATCCAAACTTTGATGACAATCTAGTTATTAGATCTTGGCCTTGACTTGTCTCAGATGGACTCAATCGTTCACCTTTGAACATTGGGTTTAAAAGATTTGCTGCATAATGTATATCCTGAAGTGAAGCTGTTGATAAAGTCTTAAATCTTTTCAAAATTTGATTACTTTCGTCTACTGTTATAAGTAATAGAGGTTCTTGAAATTCTGTAATAAAATGTTGTTCTAGATCTGCAAACATTTCAGGAACTTCACTTATTTTTGCCTCTTCATCATCCAAATGATTGATCCATTTAATAATTGGCCTAACCAGTTTTGTATAACAATTTAATTTTGCCCAAAATTCTTCATCTACAACTAATTCTTTTGTTACTTTACAGTTATATTTGTCCATCTTAGGTAAAAAAATAATATATTTCAGATTCTCTCTGTTTTCTAACAAAACATCTAAACATAACAATGAGGAACCCCATTTTTTTGTTCCTGGCATTTTGAATAAATAGTTTAGTTGATTTTTTTCAGTAGCTGTCTTTTGAGTGTCATTGATTAAAGCTGTGACAATTTCAGTCTGTCTTATTTCTTTTAGCACATTTGAAATATCTCTTAATAATTTGTTTATTGATGGTAATTCAGATATATCTTTTAATAATTGACTTAGAGTTTTCAGAGAACAGTTGTAAAAAGAAATTTTATGTTCTTCATATTTTTGTTGCAATACTTCCCAAAGATTTTCAAAATTAGACATACCATCTAAACAAACTCCCAAAATCCTATTAGGGCCAATAGCATCAACCATTTCACATATCTTTTCCATATAAGTATTTTCACTTTCTTCATCAATGTCCAAAGGTACAGTTCTATAAAGTACAGGATCTGGTGTGGTCAGCACAAATTCAATAATTCCTTCATTTCTTGCATTAGATCTATAACTACATTGTAGTCCTATAGAAATAGCATCTCTTACTTTTTGATCAACACTTTTCTTGACGCTTTCATAGGTAGCTTCTAACAGAGTTGTAGATAATTGTAATTGTGTAGGTAATTGAAATGCTGGACTTAATGTATTTAGCAATGTACGCCAATGTTCATTATCAATGATGCTAACTGGAGCATTAGTTGCATAAATGGCTTTTGCTAAAAGCTCCTCGCAATACTTTTGCCTTTGTTTTGACATTTTTCCAATAAAATTACTTTCAGAGATAGTGTTGTTAAAATTTCCAGACTCTGTAGATACTTGCATCATTTGAACATTATTATCATCATCGCTTACCATTTCTTCATTGTCTGAATCATGTTGTTTTTTGATAAATAGTTCATTTTTCCTTTGAAGTTTTAAAATTTTATTTTTTTCTATAAGTGAATCCTTTATTGATCCTGGACAACCTATACACTTTTGCAAATGTAAGCTCATTCGTGTGGAATGCCTAGCATACACTTGACCACAATATTTACATTTAAAAGTCTGGAGTTTTTGATTTGGCTCCTTGGGCTGCAGTACAAAGCTGTTTTCAAGTAACTTTTTTGGGATCAGGTTTCTTGACACCTTATTCATCATTCCTTCTTTAACGTTAACTTCCAAAGAAGCTTTCACTTCATCAGGACAGTCTGAGCATTTTTGTAAATGTAAACTCATTCTTGATGCATTGCGTGCATACTTTTGCTCGCAGTGTTTACATTTAAAAATGTCAAGCTTCTGATTCGCATCTTTGGGCTGCTGAACAAAATTTTCACTTAATATCTTCTTAAGATTCCTAACTTGTCCAGTCTTATTAAATCCATGTTTTGATGATTCCAAAATCTTATCCTTCACTTTTTCTTTAAGCAATTCTTTCACAGCACCAGGACATCCACTGCACTTGAGCAAGTGTACGCTCATTCGAGTAATGTGCTTTGCATAAGTCTGTCCACAGTATTTACATTTGTAGATTTCAAGTTTCTGATTCGAATCCTTGGGCTGAAGCGTAAAGCTAGTCTCCAGGATCTTCTTTACCTTCATTTTCGAATAATTCCGGCGTCGGACCTAAAAGATAAGAAAAAAATGTTGAATGAAAAGCCGAACATTAGCTGCAGACTTAACCTAATTAACGTCGAGAGCACAGGTGAGCATCGGATACCGGAGCGTCCCCCATGAAATATTTACCTTCGCTGTTTTGAGCTATTGGAAAATCAAAAAATCCGCATGTTCAACTTGACAGTTGTCGAATGCTAGAGTCGTAATTCGAGTCGTTGGTGGCAGGTAAGAGTGACCATGGCAGAGTAATGACCGTTGATTTTACCTCTGCTGACGGGACGAGCGAGAGAGCCGCCAAAATGGCGTGCGGGGGGCAGCCGCCGCCGCAGCGCAGCTCTGCCGATGTAATAAGGCAGCTCGACGTGCGCTTCTTCACGCAGGTGTGCGCGAGACCCGAGTTTTAGCGGCGAATCGAGCGATCCTTTTGCTTGTAAAGCTGCGCCTGCGATTTTTCGGCGAATTCCCCGCGCGGCGATCAGTCAGAGCGTCATTTATCGGGGCAAAATACGACGAGAGAGAAAAGATGTCGGCGTCAGCTATAGTCATACAACTGACCACGTGACGCGCGGGGGCGCAAGCGGTCATATCCCTCTCGGGCTAGTTTTTACCTTCGAAAACTCTGTTTTCGTCTCGTTCATGGAACTAAACGGAGCGTTCGACGTAGGTAAAAACTAACAGTTCAATGTCTCGGGTCAGTTTACGAACGAAAGCAAAACAGTTTAGAAATGATTTTCAGTGTCAAGGATACCTGTTACTTGCTTTGTTCAAGCCCTCGTTTTTTTTTTTCTACCTAATACTCCGACTTACTCTTCTCTCTGCCCCCTCCCCCTACATTCCTTGGACGAATTACTCTCCCGCGTTTTTGCTACAAGCGGAGCTTTTACGTCACTGTTCACGGCTTTTTTATTCAAGTTTTATTCAACTTTTTAGGAGTTTTAGATTAATGACGGCTCTTCTGGCTTAATTAGGTTTCGTTAGAAGTGAGTACATCAAAGTATAAAAATAATATTTTGCTAAAACTCATAAGTTCTTCGTTCGTATTTGTCGCAATTTATTTTTCAACGTATCTCGATCGTACTAATTTGCACATTGTTTTCCAGTGACGAAAGTCTATATATATTTATTACCAGTAGTTTACCTTGAAAAGGGTTACTGGATATTACCGTTAGAAACGAAAATAAAAATCATTATAATAGAATAGGCTGACATTGCACAACTGACATTGCGAAAGTGGAATATACGCGATTAATTACATTATCAAAAGGACATTCCACATGCAAATTTTGTTCTACAAAAAATACAGATGAAGCACGGTTTGAATCAATAAATACGCCTTTCTTTCTCAAACACATACAAAGTTTTTTATAATCAAACAAATGTACACGTAAAATACTGAGTAATGCAAGATAATGGCGTTTTAACATACACAAAGTAATAATGAGTTAAAAAAAAACTTCAATAAGATGAAAAAAAAAACAAAATCTCTCTCGCGTCGAAGCTCCGACGATTTAAACGTAGATTCCAATTTGTTTCTGTATTGTCGGCACGTAGTCGTCGTACTTGGCCTTCATGTAATTGATAGCGATCGGTCCCTCGAGATTGTACTTGGCCGCGAACTTTTTCACGGAAAATCGGTTTCGTCTCTTGTCCCTAAAAATCAAACCCAAAAACATCTCTCAATCCAACGCTTATAGCGGTAATTTAGGCACTTGAAAAATTACCCACCTGTTTCCAATGCGCCTCTCGTCGAACGTGATCGAGCCCTGGTTCTGTTTGTAGAGCAAAAACACGTAGCGATGGAGTCCGCCGTTTTTAGGTGGCGCCGGGCCGACGTACTCGGTCAGCACCTCGCCCTTGGCGACGTTCTCCTCGGGTATGTTGCCGACGACCCAGTGCTGCCATTCGCGATTGTAGCCGCGCACTGGGATGTCTGGATCTGCAAAATCGGATTATTTTTAGAAAAGCGCACCTTAGAAGGCGCAGCATCCATTGTTACGTATACAAAACAATCATTTCGCCATGCAAGTGATATCAGAGGGATAGGAAACAAAGAGGGGGGGGGGTCAGAGGGAGCGGCTTGACGAAACAGAGACGTATTACGCGCGGGGGGGGGGGAAGACGCCCGCGCAGCACGAAAGGAGAGAGAAAACCTGTTCTCGGCGGTGAAAGTCGGCTCACGATCGAGAGCGACCGCGCGACGATTTTAAGGTCGACATCGCGATGTACTATAACAAAGCACACGTTTGCACGCGGAGGATTGTCTCTTTTTTTTTAATGGGTAAGGTGGTGTGTTTTTAATTTACCGGTCATAACGAGGGTGTACAAGACTCCGCCGTCGTGCTTGTAGTGGATCTCCGGGATGATTTTGGCTTCGGTTGGCGTTATCTCCGTGCCGAAGCTTATGTCCTTCTCTCCGTACTTGATCTGTAGGAAAAAAAATTTAATGTTTTGTTGCGAAGCTACGATATGTTTTTAATTTCGATCGGTAAATATTAATGAGTGCAAAAGTGATACGAGTACCTCGATTTTTTCCTGAGGAGACTTGTCGATTATGTCCGGCACGATTTTCGAGTCTTTGATGATCGTCTCGATGTCATCCTCCGCCGAGGCGAGGCTAAGCGCCAGAACGAATAATCCTGTTTTAATAAATTGAATAAACGCAAAATTAAACAGCAGCAGCACAGCATTTAAAAAAATAATTAACTTTAAATTCAGAATAAATAAAGGAAAAGAGGAGTGTTTATAAAACTATAGGTGGGAATACAAAGGAATGTCAAAATAAAAGAGTCGTGATGTTTTTAGAAAAAAAAAAACAGCCAGCCTCTCACCTGCCGTCAGCAGCTTCATCCTTGCTCGATGTCGCGCGGTAGACTGCGACCGGTTTCTCTTGGCGAACGATACTTATGTCCCCTCCCTCCCGTGTGTTCTATGCCCCACGAAAGTTCGTTCGCCCGATGGCGTCACGAAATTGTCCTCCTCCACGAACAACAGAGACATCGGTATATAAGCGTGTGTGTAAAGGTTGGCAATCTTTTATTTTTTTCTCCTTTTTACCTTTTTAGAAACGCAAAAGAGTATTTACAACGAAACATCTTATCGAGGCGTGGTGTTAATAAAAATTTTTTTGGATTTTCGGGCTTACCGATCTCTGTGCACAGGCGCGCGCTGGCGCTTATGTAAAGGAGAAATCAACAAGCCGGTTACGCGCCATCCTCCGAAAAGGCCGTCCGCTCCGCGCGCGTTGATAATCTGAGTGACATCTTTTTGTTGTCCGAGCTAATAGCTGGGGTCTTTCTCGTTTGATGCTAATGGGATTGTAATGTAGAAGGCGCGCTTTCTCTATCGACCACTCGTTTGAAATGTTGAGATTTTTCCTTTTCTTTTTTTATGTGAAATATATCGGGATTTTTTTAAAAGCTTCGTCATAAGCTATTTCGCAGTTTTAGGATTCCAATGCAATCGATAATTTGTTTGCCAAGAGTTAGTTTTTCTTTTTCTTTTTTTTTTTATAAAAGAAAAACCACTGGCTGTAATGCCACTTATTTTTATACACTCGACCGACGCATACTATTAAAACTTTCGAATAAAAGAAAAGCAGGACATTTGAAATAACATCGAATCCAGATAATTACACTCATATATATATTTTATTAACGAGAAACTAAAAGTCCAAACGTATACATAAAAATCTCAAAAAAGAAAAAAGAATTTATAAAAAAAAAAAAGGAAAACTTAAACACAAATCATTCGCCAAGCTGTTTGCGCAGCACCGGCACATAATCATCATATTCAGCTTGATACATATTACCAGCCACAGGCTCGCCAAGCCTGTACTTGGTAGCGAAGTTGCGAATGGAAAATCCAGGCCTACCGGCGCGTTCGTACTTGGTGATCCGAGCCTCCTCGACGTTCAATCGCTCTGGCTGCTTATAAACGAGCAGTACATAGCGATGAAGTCCGCTGTCCTTACCTGGACCCGAACCTAAGTACTCCGCTATTGTGTCTCCCTTGGCCATATCGCCGCCTTGGATATTAGTCACCAGCCAGTGCAGCATCTCACGCAGTTTCGGATCCAGCCGGCTTGGAGCGTCTGGGTCTGTTGGTTACAATGCGTAATTGGTGTATTGATGGACGTGCGAAAGAAACTGGTATATGTAGGTCCGAGTTCTCTTTTGGCAGACTGGGCCGAGCTGGATTTGACGCTGAAGCCAGTTCGAGCTGGTCGTGTTTTAAGCAAGCGACTCGAAGATAAAAGGCTTGAGCTTAAAAAATTTATACTCACCCACCATAGCGACCGTGTAATAAGCATTTTCTTCGGAGTACCAAGCGAGCGCTGGTGGATCCTTCACCAAAGTCGGAGTCAATGCCTCTCCGAACGTCAAGTCCTTCTCCTTGTCGTTGCTGTCTTTGAACGAGACCTGAACGGTTTTTAAACGATGTCTCTGTTGTTATATAGTTCGTTTCAACCATAAAGAATAATGTAATTCACTTACCGACAAAAGCTCGTTCGGCGGGTTGGCCAGCACGTCGGGCACGACAGCAGCGGATTTAAACGCCGCTGGAACGTCGGCCGCGATGACGCAGCCTGTCATGAGCAAGTCTAAATACGCACGAATATATATATAAGTATTTTCGTGAATTTATTTAAATTATTGGATATATTTATAGCAGCTTACTTACTAGCCACTACGAGGATCCACATCTCTTACAGGTGGACAAGGACTGACTGATCTGGCTTGGCGCAGATGAATAATATATACGGCAATTTGTGTTACGTGAACAGTGATTTTCATCATATAGCGATGAAATAATCAAGTTCAATACGCTGCCAATTGTGGGGGACGGATGTGCAGCAGCGGTTATTATTTCATATGTAACTATGTATATATCTGCATTAGAATAGGAATGCCGTGTGTGTAGGGTAATGCAAATAAGCTGCGTGACGCGTTGGCCGCACTTTTACGAAAGTCCACAATAGGTCGCTCGTTATGCGTTGTGTGTGTCTGTGTGTCCTGTGCGTAGGTTTTTCTATATTTACATCAAGTCATTTGTAGTGTTTGCGGAAGCGTATCGGTTACGGATTGTGATATTACTGTGTTGTAACGTTTTTGTTGTAATATCGAGTGCTAAATGTTTCATTGAGTATTTCTTTAGTATGAAGCCATAAATAACTTTTAAATTTTAATGTTAGATGTATTGGAAAGTTTTTATTTTCTAAGATTCAAAGGTTGAAACTTTGAAATATTTTTTACAAAAATTCGAAGCTCTGCTTTTTTATCTCATCTGAATATAAAATAATGTTTATTTACATTATGGTACTAAACCAAATCATTTAACAAGTAGATAATAAATGCTCTGGGAAAAATTATAGTGTTCTCCTACACTTATGGAAAAATTCTTAAAATTAATTTAACCCTCGAGTTGTTTGTACAGAATGGGTACGTAATCGTCATAGGCAGCTTGGTACAAGTTTCCAGCAATTGGATTTCCCAAGTTGTATTTTGCTGCAAACTTTTTGATAGAGAACAGGCCACGTCCATCTCCACTACGATTTGTCAAGCGCTTTTCATCAAAAGTTAATTTGCTGGGCTGTTTGTATACAAGGAAGACGTAACGATGAAGACCAGTGTCTGGTGGGGGACCAGATCCAATGTAGTCGGATAAAACTTCTCCCTTAGAGATATCTTTTCCAGGGATGTTAGCTACAAGCCAATGATGCCATTCACGGAATTTAGGTTCCTTGCGACTTGGTGCATCAGGATCTAAAATAAATGAATCAATGAGCTTACAAATTGTTTGAGGTACAATTATTAACCGTAATTAAATAACTCTAACCTGTCATGCAAAGAGTGTAAAAACTAGAAGCATCAGCTTCCCAATCAACGGTTGGTTTATCTTTCACTTGAGTAGGGGTGAGTTCATTGCCACCGTCCACAGTGACTCCGCTTGGATAAGACACTTTAACAAGAGCAGCGGGTGCAGTATCAATCACATCAGGAATGACTTCGTGTTTTTTCAAGGCTTCAGCCATTGTCGCCAGAAAACGTGATCCAACGTTCAGCAGAGGTGTTTTTGTAAAGGAAGCTGAAAAGAATCGTTAATGAAACAAGTTACATCGAGGCTTGGCAGACAGTTGAATAAATACAATTGAGGAAAAAAAAAAGAGGCAACGACGACCGCAAAACCGACGTTGGCGAACGGAGGTTGAAAAGTCGCTAATGAAAAATACCGGCTGCAATTACCCAGAGAACACTGCGTTGTTCTTAAAAAAATGCAAATGCACGTAAGCGGCAAAAAGTCAAGATGGTACCGATTAATAAATCTCTACGTTGCTAAGCAGAAACTTCCAGAAAGATACGGAGAGCAACACAGCTGCGTGTGCCTGTGTACGTGTGCCGGCGGCGGAAAGGGTTATGCCGGCTCCAGTAGGTATATATACATCCACCGCGCGAAGAAGAAACAAACGCCGGCGGAAGAACAAAAAGAGAAAGCCGCGACAAGTATACGAGCCTCGCGGTGCTTTGTAATTCGCGAAAGGGAAAAGCGCGCTTTCCGCAAAGTTAGAGCTGGTGCTTTAATTACTTGCGTGACGGAGTGAGGAGATCGTGGAAGCGAGCATGACCGGGGCCTGCGACGAATAGAGCTGCTCCGGAATAATCTCTCTCTCTTTCTCTTGCGGCCAGCGCTTGTCGCGCGCCCTATAAATATACGGACACTTGCCAGCGGAGAGAGAAGATAAGCTCGCGGTTGCGTAATCGTATTATTGCTTGGACGCCGGCTTGGCAAAGCCAGCGAATAATGTTTCAATAACAATTCATCATGCAAACGCAGCTTCAAGTAATGTTTGTTTTTTTTTTTGTGTGTGTTGGAGAACGAAGGAATGGGATTATTGCGTTTAAAATTTGGCGAATGTGGAGTTACGTATTATACTCTTGTCGTTCCATTTATTATCAAAGCTGAAATTTACATTTTTATATCGAGGGCAATGATATATATTGCTCGAAAATGAGCTTGTAGAGATCGACGCGATTATTAAAATTAAGAGGTATGCGCCAAATACACCGTTGAACCTTAGAGCGATAAGATTATACGTTTTAGGTGAATAACATAGAGATAACAGATTGCAGGAAAAGTTTTTTTTTTATAAAGAACGGTTGAATTTTTCAGGAACAAGACGATTTTACATTTTGTTAATTCGATTCGTCGAGTACAAGCACAATCGCACAGTGACCTTTTTTTTCCTCTCTTTTTCGAAAACATTAAAGCGATAAAAATATTATTTTTCAGATAAACCATTAAATCTAATGGAATAAGCATATTTATTTTTTATTTTTATAAACAATATTTACAATACATAACTATAGCTTATGAATTAAGATATAATTTTTCATTCAATATTTGTAACGCAATCGCGTGGTGCATCGTGAAGGTGAATGACTTTTTCAGCGCACAAGTAAATATTAACGAAAAAAAAAGATGAATAATGCCTGTTACTTTATTTTACAACATAATTTGACGTTTAAAAAAGCAACAAACAAATGAATTGGAAGAAAAGGAAATTTTGAAATTTTAGTTGGATTGATTCATCTTCACGATGCGTTAATCGGGTAGCTTTATCTCTTTACAATTTATTGTATAAATAAATTGATTATATAAGTTTCTGATAGAAAGTGAAGTGGTCGATATTTTGACATTCAAGAATTGAGTAAAGTTCAACATTATTATAACTTTTCAATAGAATTTAAAAAATAGCACAGAAATAAAATCAATACTCTAAAAGATTAAAGTAGAGAAATTAGGGTTGAAAAATGATATTTGAATGATTTAAAAAATATTATTGAAATTTATTATATGACAAATTATATTAATGCTTATAATTTCACATAATGCGCGCTCTATAAGTTTCGTAATAACATAATAATCTAGTTTGCACATGTTAGGGAGAGGATAACTCGAACTCTTTCCCGTATTTCAATTAAAATAAATCAATATTCTTGTTTTTTTTTAACTCATACAATAACAATTACTGTATAGACATCGTATTATACACATGTACGGACATGAACATCGTCGAGGAAGAAACGAGAAAATCGATATTTTGGTTTTTCCACGCAGAGTGAAAAAGACGAGCATTCGTAGAGCATTTTCAATCTCTGGAAAAAGAAAATTTCGGTACTTTCGATAAAAAAAAAATCACAATTTTTCTCTTTCTCACACTTTTGTTCTTTCATACGGCGCCTAAAATAATTTGGTATGCGTAAGCTAATCAGCGAACTAAAAAATATAAAAAATGACTACGTCGCTTTTTGCTTTTAAGTCTCGCCTCGTCCTGTCCTATGCGCCTTAACACACACATGTACTGCATAATAATTCACTTAGAAGTACTCGCACACTAATATCGTATATACCTTTGTTATCGATTTTCTTTTTTCAACGGCTCTTCGAAGTATGATTTTTTTTTAATTTCTTTATACAACATAAAAGTTAAGATAAATATTACAATGCTACAAAAATATTAAAGCGTTTCGAAAGCCTGCTTCGTATGCGACTTGGAAAAGGCTCCACTTATTGCGATCGAGAACCTTAATAATTATATTTACATTTGCACATGGAAGCCGCGAATTTTGTCGAGTATTCATATTAAATAATACAAAAATTAGCCGCTCGAAGCTCGTACAAAATTCGCAAAGGCTATAACTCTTTTCTTCGTCTTAAGCTTGAGAGCTCTTTCTCTAATAATACAATTATCGACATGGCAGTGTTATATTCTCGATTATTTTACAATTCACCGTGTACGCAATCGATTTGCAAAAGGCGCTTGCAATCAACTGTAGAACGACAAAACGATGATGGCAAAAAAAAACCAAAGGGCCAATATTCGCGAGCGACTTGTTTAGAAGCCCAGTCTCTTAAGTGTGGCTCTGGCAGAAATGACGCTGGGCCTGCTGGTTTTTTCGCCCTGCCAGCTCTTGCTTTTAGCGCGAAACTGACGGAGATCGGCTTCGTGGTCCGGGTGGCGCATAGGCCTGTAGCCTTGAGGCGCGCACATGTCCTTTTGTTCCTTGTAGAACTTCTGATAGCCACCGTGGAGCAGATAGATCTCGGGATAGTGAAGAGCCGGATAGTGTTCCTTGTTACGCTGACGGTCGACGCTGCGCAAGAAGCGCGATAGATTGGGTCCGCGCTCCCAGGAAAATTCGCAATGAAAGACGAGAATGCTGCGCTTGCTGGAGTGGTCGGGTTCGATGGCGGGGGCGTGCTGCAGGGGATCCAGGAGGAACTTCTCGATCATCTCCTTGGTGTAGAGATTGAGGGCGCCTTCGATGTGGCCGGCCTCGTATTCGTAAGGATAGCGGCAGTCGACGATCTTGAAATCGGAGACGCAGTCGGTAAAGTCGCCCTTGATGAGTCGCGACAGGGTTTCGCAGCTGATGGACTTGAGATCCTCGTGCTGGCCGTCGGCAAGGGGCAGGACGCAGGGCTTGCTGAAGTCGCCGGTGAGGTCGGACTGGGAAGTGCTTCGGTTGATGGCGTGCTTGATGTGCGCGTGCGCCTCGGTCTCGGAGTAGCTGCGCTGCAACGTCGGCGGCGACGGCAGGGGGGACAGGGAAGTCGCGTTCGAGGGGAAGTCCTGAAAGCTGGCCGACTTCTTCGAGCGCTTGACCAACAGCGGCGAGTGATCGACCGGCGGCTCCGGCCGCTTGAACTTCCGGCTCGGCGGAGGACTGCAGATGCCCGGCTCGCGGCCCAGGCGCGGGCTCTCGTCGTACGAGAGCTTGGCCGCCGAGCAGGTCGCGTTCGGCGAGCGGAAGAGGCAGGAGCGCACGCGGGAGGTGAGCGCGGGCGGGCTGCGCTCCTCGTCGCTCGGCGCCCTGTAGCCGAAGCTGTCGTTCGGCCCCTGTCCGGCGCGCTCGATCTGGAGCGAGAGCGAGCGGCGCACGGCGAGTCGGGGCCGGCCGGCTGTGAGGGTGGCGGTCTCGGGCGTCGTCGTGATCGTCTCGGCGGTGAGGTCGTTGATCGACGGCAGGCTGTTCTCGTCGTTGCTCGACTTGGGTGTCGCCGTGCTCGACTTGAGGCTCGTGTCGGCGGCGACGATGTTGCCGGAGATGAGGCTCGACAGGCCGTTCGGTAGCTGGCTGCACTCGCTGTCGAGGCTTTCCATGTCGATGAGGTCGTTGAAGCCATCGTCGGTGCTCTCGTAGCCGGAGGACGTGCTGCGGAATAGAGCGGGCCGCTTGCGCTGCGGGGAGAAGCGCACCGGCGACTTCATGGGGCTGCGCGACTCGAGGGATAGCCGGCGGGGCGCGACGCCCAGCGGCTCGGCGAACTGGAAGCCCGGCGCGCCGGCGGCGGCGGCATTCGGGCCTACTGCCGTGACCTCCGTTCGCTGCTGTTCCGGCTGTTGCTGTGATGACTGCTGTTGCTGCTGCTGTGGCT
The DNA here is from genome assembly GCA_030522585.1 of Anagyrus pseudococci. NCBI lineage: Eukaryota > Metazoa > Arthropoda > Insecta > Hymenoptera > Encyrtidae > Anagyrus > Anagyrus pseudococci. The sequence continues at coordinate 60,509 of JAPYYQ010000480.1, forward strand.
TCTCGTCGCCGAAGCCAACGCAGCTGCCATCATAGCCGCTGTCCTGGCTGTTGGGGTCGAACTCCTCCAGCGGAAAGCGGGGCTTCGTCAGTTTGAAGCCACCTGGCTGTAATAGCGGGAAACGAGTTTAGTCATTGGCCTACGTATGTGTGTCTGTATACAAATATATACGTATGGGACACTCAATGAAATTCATGCGTGCGCGCGCTATGGTATTGCGTGAGAATTTTTTTTTATTAATTTTTAAAAATAATTTATTTATAAAAATTGATATTTTCATGATAATTGTTCAAAGTTAAACGATCGCGGGAATTTAATTGCGCCAAAGCCCATAATAATGTTAATGTAATTCAAGCATTGCTATTCGAGAGTCCAGATGTTGCTAGAGAAATTTTTAACGCGGGACACCGAGAGCGACAAGCAGTCCTAATGCGCTCATGAATTATTCGCGCGCTCAAAATTATATGGCAGTATACATTCATTTCCGGGCGGCGCATTAAGTCGACGATGAAATACATAAACGACGCGAATAAATAAGAAGGCAAAAAGAAACGAAAACCATTTCGAAAGAGAAAAAAATTAAAAAAAAAAATATTATAAACATTTGTTTATTTAAACAAAATTCAAATGAACGACGTCCCGATAACCCGATAACAACGCTCGATGTCCCTCCATAACCAGCAATCATCCCATTCCCCTTGGCATTGCTCCGATCCACCCTCACAAAGGAAAACAGTGTTCCCCTCTATACTCTGCCCCCCCTCCCCCTCTACCATCAATCTAGCTGACCCACGCATTTCGGAGCGCAGTATACAAAGAAAAAAGTGCGGGAAAGCCGTCCGGTCTCCCATCAACACACACACACACTCTCTCTCACACATATACAGGGCTTGGTGTATGCCTCTCTCAACTCTCTTTCTCTCTCTTTCTCCAATGCTCACCTTATGGGGCGTGGAGTTTTGTGTGCCAAGGCTGAAGATGGCGGAGCACTCGTTCTCGTGTCCGCTGCTGGGCGCGGGGCTCGTGGAGCTCGCTGGGCTCGATCCGCGGCTCGACATGCCGACGACGAGTTTACGAGCTCGCTTGGCCGATGTGGATGACGAGGTTGGCGTTGAACAGCTCGACGAGCCGAGCGACCTCGGCTTCTTCTTCTTCACCGCGCTCTCCGGCGTACCTTTGATTTTGAAGGCATTGCGGAACAGGCTGCAATACAACGCACACGGTGAACACACATGATTCTTTGATGATGATGGGTAGGGTTGATTTTTTTAAATTTAGATATTCTTTTTTTGGACAATTGGTCGCGTCGCGACGGAGGTTAGATTAAACGGAGTAGGAGGAGAGTAAGGTTGGAACTACGAGGGAGAGAACGCGGGTTAGGCGGGAAGACCGCGATCGCAGCGGAGGGAAAGGGATACTCGGGATGATAAAAGGGCAGCAACATACCGATGCCAAGCGACCAGGGCTAGACGTCCGGCCTGATTTCAGGCAGGCTTTCAGTCACGAAAACGCCGGTCTCGTGGCTCGAGCACACGCACAGCGAGCGAGTGACGCGCGTTAACGGAGGACGGAGAGAGAAGAAACGGAGCAGCGACTCCGGCCGCGTTTGCCGCGCGACTGAATGTATGCTCAATGGCGCTCTCTCTCTCTCTTTCTCTCGTGCGGGGCGCCGCGCTGCGGAAAAAGGCCGGACTCCCCGCAACGGACGCGCTGGAGCGTGGCGCCGCGGCGCGAGCCGGAACTCTTTCGACCGGCGATTTGAAATTTTGTGCGCTCCCTTGTATATGCGAGGCCCCGCGCGCTCGCTTGGGATATAGTGCACTCGCTATGTGACTCGGTTTTATTTTGACGATCGATATCCTTGGCGACCGGAGTTTTATGTTGTTTGAGGGGGAAGGGCAGGTAACTGGGGTTATTTTTTTTTTTTTTTTTTTTTTTTTTTTTTTTTTTTTTTTTTTTTTTTTTTTAAATTTAGTGTTTTGTAAAAACAGTTCAGGGAGAGAAGTTTATGGGTTTTCGTTTTCTCTTACGGGGTTATGAAGGGTTTATATGGGAAAAATGAAAAAAGTTCGAATAATATTGAACGGCGTTAGAAACTTAACGAAAGAGTAAACGATAATAAAAAATAATTATGCGCCAGAGTCCCGACGTACGCGCAATAATTGCACGTCTTTCTAAAACACCCAATTGTTTATCCTCCGAATGCATAATAATTTTCAGTCGATCGCGTTAAGAAAAGAAAAAAAAAGAAAAAGAGAAAAAAAGTAGAAGAGGATTAAACCCAAAGGGATAAAAAAATAAGTCAAAGTTCTGGATGAAAAAGTCCAGGGCCAACAATTACCTGGTACACCGGCAGACCTCGCACGAATCCGATACTGGACTCCACAACATGATGATCACTCGAAAATAATCAACAAAAGCACCAACAAACAAACGACGAAGAACAACCCGGTCTTATCGTTCCTCTCTTTCAACAAATCGAACTCGTTATTGTCATTGCTAAATATCCAATGTGAGCGGAGGCACTCGATTATACTTTTCACAATCCAGCGAGCAACAGAAAATTTGTTTCAACAGAACACACGCAGAGAGGGAGAGAAGAGGGCAATACGTTGCGGTAGGTGGAGCAGCCGGCTACCGACAGCCGGGCCAGCCAAGAACAGACTGTCTGCTGATACAGTGGCACTAGAGCCTTTTATTCCGCCGCGCGCCCGAAGCTACCGCTCGTCCCGGCGGGGCAGTGGGGGAGACCGAGCGGCCAATTGGAACAGAGCCCGCGCCGCTATCCCCCAGCCCTCTGCCGTATGCGCCTGTGTATGGGGCTTCTCTCTATGTGTACGCAGCACACAGAGACACCCGTACAGGCGTATGTGCTACCCCTGCTACTGCTGGACTACTTGTACCACCTCCCTCTCTCTCTCTCTATGGTATCTCCCCCACCTATCCATGGGTCTCTCTGCAACGCTACTGCAGTGTCTGGAAAATCGGGTGCACTACCCAGCAAGTGTACGTGTCTCGGAGAGTCTGTAGACTGTGGGTGGTGCCCTGTACCCGAGGGGGGGCCTTAATTGCCTAATGTTTATTGCAATAAGCTTCTTAAATTTTGTCATTGTTATTCTCTGGGTCCTTTCACTTCATTGTGCCAGCCAGAGTGTAAAATTTGTTTTTCGTCATTCGCAATTAAAGCGTTTAAAATTAATATTATTATTACTCGGTGTTTTCGTTTCGAAGCGTATGTACATCGTATTACGTATTATGCGAATCTTTATGCTTTATCTTCTTGAGCGAGAGAGAGAGCGACCTGTTGTTTTTAAGAATTAAGATACGGACGATGCCGCGATTAATGATTTAACTTGTAACGAGGATTTATTTAAAATTGTGCAAAGTTAGGCGTTTAACGCTTTTTACCGGATTAACTTTTGTAGTTATCAGCTTCTGTGTTTATACGTTTGTGTATATATAACATAAAGGCAATTGGCAAATATTGTCGAAAATTAAAACATGATCTTCGAGTGACCTACATAAGCATTGCATTTTGTTTTGCGCTTATAAACCTAACATTGTAACACTACCTTACCGTACAATTTAATAAACTTATTCGATAAATTACGTAAAATCCAACAGTCAGATGTACATCAATACAAGCTTAACATCGCAACAAGAACAGCAAGTCAGTCGAGCATCGAATCAACCAATTTTCCAAGCCCCAGCGTCTGCCCAGACAGAAAAGCATCCCCAACGTAGCCTCGGACTCCCCGCAAGCCAATTGTCTCGTGCCCGAGGCTGGTCATTGTATAAGCGCGAGGCCAACCGCGGAAAGCCAGAGGGAGGGCTGTAAGCCAAGAGGAAGGGGAAAAAAAGCGCGGGAAGCCTCTTTCCCGGCGCGACTTTTCCCTTCTCGAGCAACAGACAGAGCCTATCCTCTCGAAAGGAGGAGGAGAAAGAAGGAGGAAGAGAATGCCCCAAGGATTTTTCGCCTCCATCTCGGTCCTCCGCCGAGAGGCCGTTACGTATATACGAAACCAGTTTTTTAAAAGCAATGGGCGAGAGACGCGCGCGCTTGGTACCGTCCACGACGAGTATATTGCACCGGCAGTTTTGACCGAGGGTTCTTTAAACGCCACGCGATTCCTTTCGCTGTACTTGGCGAGAATTTTTTCCTTCTCTTTTTTTAGTTCAAATGAAATTGATCGCGGACTTGCTTTTATATATGGGGGACTATTTGGGAAATTGGGTCGTTTGGTCTGCAATTGCGGGAGATTAGGTTTTGAGGGCTAAGACGAGCAGAGAGAAATAAAAAGAGAATTTATAGGTTCGCGAGAGAGGATGATTGATTTTTTTTTATGGAGAGGTGAACGAATGTGTCAAAGGGTTGTTTGGAGCAGGTAAAGAGAGCGTGGTTAGCACGGCGTACCTGGGCTACACGAGTAAGCCCTTTTTTCCTAATTTAAAGGGGATCGGGGAAGAAAAAAGGGGGGTCGTTTATATAATGAAAAGCTATTATTTATCGTTTCTAATTTTTGGCGACTGTTGCAAAATTGAGATTGATTCGACGTATCAGCGAGAGCGAAATAAGAGATATTTTTGAAAAATTTTAAAGCCATTAAAGCCCTATCACAATTTCATAATGGCTAATACGAGCGAAATGGAGGCATTTTTTAGGTGTACATTTCTCACGTATACGCGTCCAAGATTAATCGATGCTACCTAATTGGCATCCGTCAAAATTTTCCGAGTAAAATCTCTTCTTCAAAAGGCCCTTATGATCTTGTTTACCTTCCTCAACCCCGCCGAGCATTCACAGGATAAAGAAGGAGCGCGCAAGGTGCGCTCGCGAAACTCAAGGAATCGTGTAAGGGGAGAGGGGGTGAGCTCTCACGCGCAGCTTCTTTGAGAAAACGAAGAAGAGGGCAGTAGGGGGGGGGGAGAAAGAGAGACCAGTAAACGCAGGGCGTTTTAGCCGAGAGCTATAGGCCGGCGTGTGAGAAAGCTCGTATACACAGGGAAAAATGCGGGGGTGGCCCCGAGCGATCAGGTGGAACATTGTGTTAGAGCCCGAGCCACATGCGTCCACAAACATACGAGAGAACAGCGGAGGGCCTGGAAGAGAGGAGGAGGAGGAGAGAGAGGCGACTGAGAGTTTCTTTTTTTTTTCGCCATACCTGATCTTTCACGGGGGGCTATAGGCGCCCGGGTTTTGGAGAAACGGGACGACGAAAAAGGGAGGGCTGTTGCTAAGCGAACTGCGTGCGCTTATAAGCGACGAGGCCTCCTCGGCTTTCGTTTACTGGCTGGAGATTTAAATTTGGTACGGGATGTGTTGGGTGTTTTAATTGGCGCGCGTTTCTGTTTTTTTTTTCGCTATTGGGGATTGTATTGGATGAGTGGAGAGTGGGGAGGCTTAATTTAGAATAACGTCTTGGAGATTAGGTGAGGGTTTAAAGAAGGAAAATGATGATAATGACATTGTTACTGTTTATGAGTTTGAGTGTAAAAACAGACATATCGTAGGAACAATATTCAGTTGAAGAAAAAAAGAAGGAAGCAAGAAGCAATCTATTTCAGTATAGGAACATCGGTAATCGATGCACGAAGAATCTAGGAAGGACCGACTGAGAGTCCAAGAAAAAATCTCGGAGCGAGGAATCCTCGATATAGCCGCACTCGCTCAGGCGCCTCGCGGGGCGTCCCCGTGGGGTGTAAAAGAGAAGACACGTGTTATGCCGACGGCGCCGGCAATGATGAACTTGTTTTCCGCGCGCCCTTGGACGTCCGTCGGGGCGGAAACTCCGAGTTTTGAATGACGAAGAAAAAAAAAAGGAAAGCAAAATTCGCTCTAGGTTGACTAATGAAGTTTTATTTTTTCGCGATGTTCACATGGAAAATCCGTCATCTCTCGTCTCGTTTGTGGTCGTTTTTGAATGGGCACGAGGGTATGTTTAGCGTGTGAACGGTATTTTTATGGTTTTTTGATGAGGCCTTTTGTTAACGGCTAACGAATGCTTTTCGAACGAGAGCGGATTCTAGAAATAGCCCGACGCTACAGGATGTGCAAATATCAACGCTATCTTCATTCAAGAGAATCCAGAGAAGTTCTTGGTTTTATAGCACAAATTGCTCGTAGGGAGGTGTATGGGGTGGGAGGTAGGTCTGACTACAGTTAACTCGGAATCATAATTCATAAGCACATCGTTAAAGTGCTAGACGTTTTTGGACATATTTGTCAAGCTCGAGAGCTGCACTGTCAATGGACTATTGTTTCATCGGTTCGGCTCCAAACTAGTCTGGACAGGAATCTAATTAGAGATGTATGCTCGAATATCCGGCATGCTCGAACGTCGATCTTAACAAAGGACATTGAATTTACTACCTACAGGCTGCCATTATTGCGCTCGTCACACTATTGCACGAACTTTTTCCAAACTTTACAATCACCATGAGGATGTGAGAATATGTGTGTAGGAGAGACGTAAGAAGGGTACCACTCCTCCCTGTTTTCCCAGCCGACAGATTAAACTATATATACTCATGAGGATCTTATGCCTGTGCCAATATAATCCATTCGTCATAAAATCTTGATGCTACTTAGGTATAAGAAAATGTAAAAACTTGTCTTGACTCGTTTCGAACTGTTTTGTTGCTAAGACAGCTGATGCAGAATTGTAACTCGAGATGGGTCTGGGAAGGGTCAAGCGTTAAGCTTCATTATTTATATTGGTGTGCAATATAGAAATTTTGAATAAATTTTGGTTGTTCTTTCAAAACTTTATGAAAAAATACACTCGAGATCAATTTTTAAATAATTTTGTATCTCACGAAAAGTACACAAACGTTATATACGGATATTTGTCAAATTGGTCACGCGTGTACGGAAAATTAGAAAAATATCGATAAGCCCTCCGCGAGACAATTCCTTACGTACCAGGGCTTTTCCCCTCCCTTGATGCTTTGGCGTGTAGATCATCCGTCGATTTTTCAAGGTGCAAGTTGAGAGCGTTATTATTTTTTCTGAAAAGGGGGAGAAATGAGTCCCCCTTAAAGTCGCTTCGTATCTGTAAAGTTCGCACGGTTTATCAGAGAGAGGGAAAAATTTAATAATTTGGAATGAAACAAAATCGCATAAATAAATAAGTAGAAAAACATCAACAATTTTATATTCACAGCTTTTTTTTATTTTGATAAAACTAATCGAAATTGAATGTACATTTTTACAAAATAATTCTTTCAATAAACAATATCACGTCAAAAAAAAAGACAAAAAACATTTATTCACAATTTTTAGCAGAGTAACATTTGACCGAAAACAGCGAATCCTTGTGTCGCAAATACTTGTCGCCCGCCTCATAGAAATCCACAATCTCGGGAATCTGTTTGCTGAGGCTCTTATCGAAAAATACAAAGTACCTCTTTCGCAGGGCCTGCTTGTAAACCGCCACGTACTCGTCCTTCTCTCTCTTATCGTCGATCCAGTAGTTGCTGAGACAAACGAACTCCGACTCGACCCGGCACTCCGGGCAGGCCTTGTTCTTCTGCTTCTTGTCATCTATCTTGGTTATTCTCCACTTGCCGATGCAATTGCGGCAGAAGCAATGGCTGCAGTTCGGCAAAATGACGAACATCCTCTCCTCGGTTGGTTTGTCCATTATCTTCTCCAGACATATGCCGCACGACTTGTCCCTGCTGCGCTCGATAGCGTTAGCCTTTACACCACTGACTTCCTCCTCTTCCTCCTCCTCAGTGTTGCTGCTGCAGCTGCTACTCTCGCAATTGACAATGGTTTTAGAATCAAGCGATAGCTTATCAAAATCGTCCATGTCGACTTCATTACCCGACGAAGCTTGCGAGCTGCAGCTCTCGCTTATCTGGCTCTCGGTGTAATGACTGAACGGACATTGCTTTCCAAACTTGCAAACGCCCTCGTTAACGAAAGATCGGCAGGGGACGGAGCTTAGCGGGCAATCCGGATCGCTGGGAATAGCCGCGGCTATGGTGCTGTGGAAGAATTCGCAAAACTCTCCTCTACTGCAGTAGCCATTCTCGAATGATTGGCAAACCACCAGTTGCTGATCCTCTGGCTCGCTCGTCATTTTGACAGGCTTCCTGGCTCGAGACTTGGCCACCCGATCGCTCTTGTACTCGTGCGGTATCGCCGAATCGTCCGTTGACTCTTCCAAATCGTTGATCGAACTATATGTCTCGGCGTTGTCCTCTTCGTGACTGAACAAGCATTGATTTCCGTATCTGCAGTTACCCCCGTTCAAGAAGTATCTGCATGGCACTGATGAGCTTCCTGGGGTTGGTGAATTGCTAGGAGTGGCTGCATTCTCGGTGCTGCGTAAGAATTCAGAAAAATCTCCTAGCTGGCGGAATCCTTCCTCGAATAATGGGCAAGCAGTGATTTGTCCGCTCATTTTTCCAGATGAATTGTTTAACACTTTTAAATGTCACTTATCGTTGCGGTTATTGTTAATCAGAATATTTCACTTGGTTCTCGATGACTAACTGTTTAGGATACACTGATTCAAACGTTTTTCTTTCGAATCTTTGTTATAGTATCTGACTGTTATAGGATGCAATTTATATATGCGAATCTACAGATGTAGTATAACGAATTTCAATCGATCAAGTAAATTGAAAGACTAACTATCTATCGAAGAAAGCACACCAGTTATATAGGCGAGGAAACGCTAATTTCTAAGCGTCGTAATTAAAGAGATTTTGGCGTACTGTTAAATAATAATGTTCGATTAAGGTACGAGTAAGTTAAGCGTACGGCATACCTAAGCGTCATTAAAGTACCTGCATTAGCTAACGACAGGCATTGTTAATTAATACAGACGCTTGGAATATTTGAGTCCATAATGGACTTGTGGAAAAATCACATTTTTTTATTAAAAAAACCCCAAATATACAAATATCGCAACTTCATAAGTTTCTAAACAACCTAGACATAGAAAAGCCAACATGCAACAAAATTTTGAAAAATTTCAAGCGAACGCCTCGAGAGAGCCCCGGGACAAATTCCGAGGGTAGTAACGTTCGCGCGCACATCTGACGCAAAAGTTTGCCAGTTACGGGAATCGATCGGTCTTATAAGGGGGAGCGAGAACGTCGTCGGAAGGGTGCGTCTCCGAGGCCAGTCGCACACCTTTACAGCGGAGCTCCCCAAGAACTCGGACGCAACGTGTCCCGCCATATGAGAAAAGAAGGAGAGAGATGGAGAGAATATAAAAACGAACTCGGAAGTGAGGAAGAGCCGAGGGGAGACTTTTCCCCTCTTGGCTTTTCCCGATTTTTCTTCTGCCCATGCTGAGGGGCTCTTGGATTCGTCGCGCTCGAAATTCGACAAATCTTTATTTATCGCTCACGAGCGGCATTGCTTGTGGCTCTGATAGCCGAATGACGAGAGAGAGAGAGAGGCAACGTTGGTTTTTCGACGAGAGGGACTAGACTGTGTATTGTACTGCCCCTGCCGTTAGTGGGACAGCAGGCCACTTCGCGAGCTTTATGGACGAATTCGTCTCGATTCTTTTCCATCAGTCAAGTAGACTCTGGATCAAAGGCCAAGGTCAGCGAATGGAGAGAGGCTGTAAGCTAGTGCGTTAAGAAAAGATTAAAAAGATATTTAAAAGCGGAAGTTTTTATTTTCGATGGACTACGAGGTTAATTGCAGTGAGCGAGGATTTTTGAAAATTAACGGATACAGTTTTATATGAGATTGGCAAGTACTTCGTTAATCAAGAAACTGCAGATTATCATCTGAAAACCGAGCGTCTAAGGGAGGAGCAGCGACGTAGCTCCGCATGCGACTAGATTGCAAAAACGCGCGGACGAGAGGAGGGCGAGAGACACGAGTCCGGCAGACGTTTACGAGTAGAGAGGACGCGTAGGATCCAGCTCTCCTCGAGATGAGGGCCCAGCCCTCTCTCTCCCCGTCTTATTAGCCATGCGCGCGCGACCGACCATCCGGCCGTAGTCCCCAGACTCCCGTGGACGATTATTAATGGCGAGGACGCGCGCCGGGACCGTTATAGCCGCGCAGCCTCCGCTTTGTTCGCGCATTTGCATACAAGGCACACGACACGGTCCGATCAACGAAGCGGCGGTACAGTAAGGAGGTGGAAGGTCGAGAGTCTGGAACGTGCCGGGCTCTATACCATCAGCCTACCACCAAGACGAAAACGCGAGTCTACGAGGTCAAGACGCGAATATGTAAAGGGCTGGGCTACGATATACTCGGTCCGTTTATGAAACGTACCCCCAGGTATGTGTACGGGTCGTTTTCTACCCTCGCTCAGACGCTATGGAGGTTGTATTTGCCATTGTTGGCGAAATTCGGAGCGTCTTGAGCGCGCACATGCCTGCGTTTTTACAGTTGGCCGATTTAAACTACCCCCGAGCATCCAGACGGCCTCGAGGCTGCTTGTATAGGAGGGAGGTTTAAATGGCTTGCTCTCGCGTTGGCGCTTTAACAGTCCTGCTTGCCGGCAGTTTGCTTCTTTGGCTTGTGTACCGGCTATGTTGATTATTTATTAATTTTTTCATAAGACGGGGGAAATAAACTTGATAATTTAAGGATTTTCATCGATCTTTCTAAAAATCATGGCTTACTATTGAGATATACAACTAAACTTAACGTCTCGAAATTAAAAAAGAAATATACAATCTGCGAATGTGTCAAGTCTCTGGGAACAATGGTCTCGCAACTATATCAAAACGAAAAGCGTGAGCCGGCAGTAGTGAAGAGTATAAGGGAGAGAGCCGCGCGCAATAAGGGCCGGCTTAGAAACAATAAAGTCTCGAGTTCCTTAGAAGTCAAGGGCGGGCGCGTCGCGCTGAAATAATAGAGCCATTAATCCGGGGCCCGCGAATAAAAGTCAGCGAGTAGCGCGCGCGCGCGATAAAACGCACAATGTGGTACCAAGCGCGCGCGCAGCGGTAAGTAACAACCCCTTCGCCACGCTCCGGCACTCCCCCCCCCTTCCCTTCGTCGTCTGGCGGATCAGCGCGCGATTTAACGAACTTCTTCTCCGGCATCTGCGCTCGCTAATGGATCTCTGTTGCATTTACGATGACAGCCATGGAGACTCTTCCCTCCCTCTACCTAATCTTCGCAACCCTCCCCCTTACATAGGGGTCAGACGTCTTGTGGATGTCAATAGGCGCGTGCCAGGAGAAAAATCGTTCTCCACTCGCTCACCCCCAAGCCTCTCGCAAGTGCCTGGCTGTGTACGTAACGGGCCGATGACGTTGGTCGCGCGCGCTCCGTCAGAGAGGGAGGGAGGGGTGAACGCCTTCCATAAGGCCCACGCGAATATGCGGCCGAGACGTTTCGCCGAGAGAGCGCCTGCACATATAACGTACTTATTGACTTATGTCCTTAAGGTTTTGTCGCTGCCAGACGGAGCTGCGAGGGGGAGCCGCCGGATCAGCTGTCGCGCGCGCGCAAGAGAGAGAGAGAGAGAGAGAGAGAGGCTAGCCCTCTCTCTCTCTGCCGACTTTTAATCGCGAAGGAACCCCCCTGCGTCGAGTCGAGCTGGCGCGCGACAGTTCCGTTTCGAGGGGGGCTCAAGGTGTAGCCGAGAAGAGAGGGGGAGGGAGAGCTAGTCGGGCCACGCGCCAAGGAGCCGGAGCTTTGCTGTACGTATACGTATATATGTGGTTCTTATAACTGCTGCTGCTGTAGGGGTATAAGACGACCGGTGCACACGAGAAGCCTTCTGCGGACGCTCATTGCGTAATGGGCGAAACGATCCTCGGCTCTCGCACCAGACTAGTCTCCCCCCCCTTCCTCCTTCTACTTCTACTTGTGTGTCGGTGACGCGCGAAGGTCGCTGGGTCATTTTCGGAGGGATCGTTCAAGGTAAATCTGCGTCCTGAGGGTAACGTGCTACGAGCTAACGATTTTCAAAATCGTATTTAAGAATTCTCTGATTTGTTGAAAATACGTCGAATAACCATACCTCCTCCCCCATACAAGCAAAAACTCGGTCCTTTCTCGTTAACAACCAAAATACGATCTTGGCCAACCCAAGCCGTAAACTCGTAGCATTGCCCGACACACACATACACATCAAGTATACATAACGCAAAACCATAATTCACCCCGACATCGGTATTGAAGTCAGACACAGACGAGGGGGTGTTCGCTCAGAAGGGTAGTACCGTCAGTTATACGCCCGATCCCTCCGAGTATACACAAGAAAGCCGCCAGCGTCGTAAAATCAGAGTCTTATATACAGGAGTCTCGAGTCAGCGGCTGATTACGCTTCAAGCTTGCTAAGCCCTCCCCTCGTATTCCGCGCACAATGCAAATTAATCGGAGTCGTTGCCGGGAGTCGTAGGTGAAGGGGGTCTGTGCGTGCATACCATTGTCCCTCGTTGTAGTCCGCGGCTTTTTGTTGCCACCTTCGGCCGGCTGCTGCTCGCGCAAGTGCACCTATGTGTATACGCGGATCGCGCTCTCTTAGTTTGAAAGAAAGGCCCCGAGACCGCGTGTGGCTCATTGTTCGAGCGTCGGGCTGTTTCTTTAACTTCGCGGGCTTCTTAAGCTCTTTTATTATTAGCCGCCGCGATCAACTTTTGTATTCGTTGGAGAGGGGGATAGGGATTTGATGCCGTCTTGGGGAGCTCTCGAGTGCTCTTGACTTTTGATTCGACGGGGGTGGTTAAAGCCGGGGGCTTATCGATAATTGCCGATCGGCTTGTAACCCAACGAATGTCTCCGTGAGAAAAGCGTCGACGAGCATTTTCCCGAGGCAGCCCTCAATTATCCAGGTGACTTGACGCGCTGCTCTCGTTTAAACTGCGGCCTCCGTATAAGAAACCGCGCGGAGAGAGATGGCAATAAGTCCCCGATGACCCGTAAGAGAGGGAGAGTTGCAGCCGGTTTCGGACTATCCCCATAAACGGCCTTCCTCTCGCTGTAACTTACGCTCCGATTAACGGAGAATTCGCGCGCGGCCAACGACGAGAGACAGACGCCCCTGGAAGAAATGCGAGCGAAAGAAAACCGAAAAAAGGAGGGCGAGCGAGCGAGAGAGGGAGTCGCTGCAGCTGCTGTTACTACTGGTTGTGTCCTTATGTACGCGCGGGGCCGGCGACCCCGAACGCCACCAGCGGCTTCGTTGGGACCGACTTTCTCTCTCTCTCTCTCTCTCTCTCTCTCTCTCTCTCTCTCTCTCTCTCTCTCTTACCTTTTTGGTATAGAGGCGCAAACTGCAGCGACTGCTCTCTCCCGTGTACTGTACGTATATACGCGCGCACATGTGCGATTATGTGTTAGGCGCACAGCTGACGAGCCTTACAGCCCGATTATATATAGGTGCAGGAGGTTTCGAGGGAGAACGCCCTTGGCGCGAATACGGCGATCTGTAGTTTGCCCGCCGAAAATCTTAATTACCCAGGGTGATCTCACGGATAAGGAGAGTTACATGTGCTTATCGAGTATTACCTGGTATACAGGCATAGATTTATGAGTGGCTAATTAAAATGCTGTATATAAAATTTTTATAGCTTTCCACTGGCTAATCCATACGTATGTATACAAGCATACCGACGTGTTTTATTTCCGAGGCAGACAGAAGAATCAATGTTTTTTTACACAGACACGTGATATTTTTGTCACATGGGGCCTGTATAGCTTTCTCTCTCTCTCTCTCTCTTGGAAACAAGGATCCGAGTCGGAGAAAGTTGGCTTTTCTGCTTTTTTTTCCGCGTCAAGCGCGCGTTGATGTAAGCGACTCTAAGCAAATACGCGCGTACACGCTTTCGGAAAAGTGTGAAACTCGAAGCTCTCCCCCCCCCTTCTCTCTGCCCTTCCCTCCGCTGAAGGGAATGGCTGTGAGGCGCTTGAAATCGACTGGAGATATTTAAGTGTTGTACTTGTTTTACATTACTTATTTTACAAACTGACATTTATCAAAAATTCAGCAATTTAAAAATGACCGTTATACCAATAGCATTTCGTCGTCGTTTTTTTCTTGTTTTAGAGAAAAAAAATGGTCCCAATCATCAAATATAGGAAATTGACCATTTCGCGTTGAACCCCTCCCCTTTCATCCCCATGCATACAAAATTTATCGCTACATTAGGCCAATGCAATCCAAATGCAAAAAAAAACGAAGCTTATAGTCTAAAAAAAGCCCCAGCATCCAAGGGCGGCATCTCTAGGACGAGAAGAGAGAGAGAGAGAGAGAGAGAGAGAGAGAGAGAGAGAGAGAGAGAGGGAGGCGCGTCCGTTGAAGTCGTCATACAGATCGCAACAAGACGAATGAGCCGAACGATCGAGGAAGATCGCGCAAAGAGCGAGAAGGAGTGGGGGGGCAGATGGGTAGGGGGGAAACTTTTCCGCGGGTCTATCTGGCATTCTGGCGCGCAGATGCGGTATATGTGCGTGCGTGTGTACACACAAGCGGGGCGGTGAGTCCCCGTGATGCCTGCAGAAGGGCGCCTATGTGTGTACGGGGGATCGACAATAGGGGAGGGGAAAAAAGAAGAAGAGGGGGCACGAGGCGCGTGCCGTGAGTGCATACTCGTATTGCTGCTGATGCCTCATCGTTTTCTTTGGGCCTAGAGGGCCGATCAATAACCTTTGGAGACTGTATGCCCTAGGTTATGCTAAAAGATTTTCCGCTAGAGGAGGGTGTACAGACTGTATCGCGGTATTGAGTTTAGAGGGCTGCGGGTTTGAACGGATTGGTCATTGGCTGTACGCGTTTGTTGGATAACTGAGAGGTTTCATTAGAATTTCAAATGGTTATAAGCTCGTAGAGTTAAGTGCTCGCTGTGTTAATGTCCGATTGTTACGTACCGGGATACTTAGATACGCACTAGTATACATGCGTTGAAAAAGCAAAAAGTTAAAATATTTAAAAAAAAACAATTGTAAATCATTATGATTTATTATAACAACAAAAAAAAAGTATTACAGTACGTAAAGTAACAAGAGCGAGTATCACTTTCTAGCCACGTACATATACGTCCAAGCATTCAGAGGGAGAGGCGAACCGAACAATAAGGACAATTGTGCCACAGTACTCATTACTCCTCGAGAGCCGAGCTACACACTGAAAGTCAGTCAAAAGAGAATGAGCGAGCTAAGAGAAGGAGGGGGAACCGCACAGGTGTGCGTATGCGTACACATGCGTGTGTACAGAGGCACGCGCGAGCTCATTAGCAATGTTCATTTATGCTAATCGCCCAGGCTTTTATCGGCTTTTTCCGATCGGCACGCTCCGTTCTATAGACTCGCCCGCGCGCGCGCGTCTCTTTTCAGAATTGATAATCAATTGTGGAAGCGATCGACTCGGCTTGAATTAATTTGTGGGGGGGAGGTGACGAGCTGTATCGTTTGTCATACCTAACGCGATGCTTTGTATACACTTCGAATTCGATGGTTGAATCGGAATGATCAAGTTTATAAATTTAATAGAGAGAAGAACTGTTTTGAGAGGACTATGTTATTTTAGTTCGATAAAGATGAGTATCGATCGTCTGCTATCTGCGTGGAAGATGATAAATACGATCCTTAACGAGGGTTATTAAAGTTAAATAAAAGGAAATTACGTCGTTTGTTGGAGTTTTTGAATAGTAAAAACGTCTATTTACGATACCAATTGGATTGCTATTCGGTTATAACAGCGGATATTCAATATATAAAACAATACGTTATGACCCTTGGAATAACAATTACATCCTATGACAGTCCCATCGTCGACGCACACGGATGCTAATGGGCCGCGAAGACGTTGGATCAGGCGTAAACGTAAAAAAGGCGAGAGACAAGAAGCGTCGTCCCCTGCTGTACATATCAATTAACAGCTGCCGTGAAATGCCGGCGACGCAAATGACTATATGCGCCGAGGAAAAGCGAACGGGGAGTAGGGGGGGACAGAAGAGAAAGAGACAGATACAACAAAAAAAAAACAAGCGGGTTGCCGGAAGGTATAGGGAGGAAAAGCGCGGGCTGTAAGGAGAAGAAAAAAAAAGGAACGGCGGAGTAGAGAGTCGGGAGGAACCCGCCAAAAGCCGCCCCTTCGCGCAGTCATCTGTTCGGGGCTGCGTTCTCTTTTCCTCCCCTCGCGTTGTTGTCTGCCGCCCCAAGAGCGAGACGACGCTTCCATGTGCGACGAGATTGCGATTTTTTCTCTCGCTCTCTCTCTTGGATGTAGATCGTGTGTGTGTGAGAGAGAGAGAGAGAGTCTGGAGGCGCACATGTGCGACGACCGGTCACCGGAGTTGGGACAGCCGGTGCGCCGGCTTTTGGAGGAGAGGGGAGGCGCCTAGTAACGGGATTGCGATTTATTTTTTGTTAGATTGTTCAATTATTGATATAGGAAGGAAGAAATGAAGATTTAATGATAGAAGTATGTGAAATGGTTTTACAGGCGATAGAGATAAAGGGGAAATTGAAAAAAAACTCGAGTTTTCCCTGCCACGTGTGTACAGGCTGGAACTTTGAAGATGCGAGGCTTGAAAAACGATTCCATTTCCAAAAAGGTCAAGCTAAAGGAAAGCCACGAGCGTTTGGTCTTGGCAAAAGTTCAGCCAACGGATTATCGACTCCCATATAGTCGCGCATCTGCGAAGAATCGCAGCCTGCCAAGATATATATACGTTACGCTTATTCCTCCAACAGACTTACACACAGCCTGGGTACCAGGCTCGCATTTGTCTCTCACCCTCCCTCTCCGAGGACTAGCGCGCCTGGATCCATACGCGGCATAGTCGCGCGTCTCGGCTTTATTTCCGGCTCTCCCCCCCCTCCTCATAGATCGCGATGAGGAACCAGCATCCCCGTGTCTACTCACCCCCGGTTTTGCCAAACTCTCTCTCTCCCCCGGGACTAAACTGGAACCAGGAAGTAGGAAGTAGGAACTCATGGGAAATATGCGCTCGAGAGAGATAGAAAAGGCTGACCGGAATATGACCGGCGGTCAGTAATACCGGTCTACCGTGATTATGCGTCTGTCGCGCGAGTTTATATAGGTTGAGAGACAAGTTGACGAAGACGGCCGATCGAGTAATCGCGAGGGTTCGCTTCTTGACCCAGCTTTGCTTCGATCCCACCTGGGGAACCGCTTTTCGCGAGACCAGTTTGGGTAAGAGAAAAGCGACGGTTTTTCTTTGGTATTTTATGGAAGTCAATACGCGGTTGTTCGCCATGAAATTCTGAAAAAATTACGAACTATATGATTATATAATTTTCTAGCGCGAGAAAGTGCCCTCCGGCTAATACGCTCACAGCGGCGCTGCTCGAATATCATAGGCATCAACGCAAGGGGGGGTCAAGGTACATCTGAGGGCTCGCGTGCGAATTAATGTCATACGTATATACATACTGAGGCGACTCCCGCAGCGGCTTGTAATTCAATATCGCAACGTATTCTCGTTGCACTTGTGTATACGCATATACACGAGATATGACTCGTGGGGGCCTTGGTTGCAGGTAAAAAATGGCTAAAGCTTTGCAGTTGGGTAATTTAATACGCGGTTAACATAGTTTTTGCTCGAATCTATAGAATTTTTGGTATGTTGCATTTAAATTTAAATTGCTCGCATTTATTCAACGAACGTTTCTTGAACGGAATTAAAATGATATCTGTTAAACATGGTCGAATCCGACCAGCATTAATAAATTTGTTAAAGCGATTGTAACGAGCGATAATATCAAGCTTCGCGGGATGAAAACCACGAAGATGAGTACGGCTGTACGTAAAAAGGGGCATTAGCTTACGCGTTACAACGTCACGTGTATATAAAGCCCGACCGTTACGTAGCTCTCAGTTTTGTTCGCCGAGTGCGGCTCGTCAGCTATATATAGATCACGTTGCCGAGAGAAAGAGCTGCAACGATGACATCGGCCTGCATCATCCGCACGTCTATATACATACAAGCCTTTTTATCAAGAGCGCCTGTGCTGAGAGTCGTAGGGGGGGGGGGGGGGGGCCCGGGGGGGGGGGGGGGGGGGGAACTTACCGGCAAGCGTGGACGTCTGATAAAATTTTACGTTGCACCAATGTACATCGTTAAAAGGATAATTGAAAAAAAAATGATTAATCATAAGCGGCTCATTAGCAAATCATAATTTATAACCGTTAGAAAGAGCCAATGACGTCCTAATTGAAAAGTTTGCCGGTAGGACCGTTATACAGGGTTTTCCCCTGCAAAAAAAGAGAAGAAGAACAATCGCGGAAAGTAAAGGAGACAGGGTAAAAGGAGAAATAGGATGGCTATAGACTGGGGCGTGCCCCGGTGGTCGGTAGAATGACGAGTGTCATCTTTATGCCGCCGGCCGGGGGGGAGAATTCGATAATCAACGGGGGCGAAAAAGGGTCGAAGGCCCGAAGAAAAGAGCGCGGGCGTTTGGCAAAACGCCGACTCGTATACGTAGGCTGTTCTCTCTCTCTCTCTCTGTGTGTACGCCGGGACAATGGGGGAGACCTTTGCTCGCTAAGTGGACAGCAGCCGACACGCGTCTTCGCGCCCGCCGAGGAGAAAGAGTTGAATGCGCACAATAAGCGCTTCTGAAAAACTGACCGCTCTATACCTTCCATCTCTATCTTTCTCTAGAGTGGGAGGGAGGAGTGTGTATCCGGGGCAGTTTGTTTATTCGGCCGCAGATGAATTTCGGAGATTCGCGCGGAAGGTGATGGGATCAGGCCGGACGCTACTCGAGATTACAATGGAGTGGACCAGCTGGACGAGGGTGGGGTGTTCTGTAAAAACAGTTGACTCTTTCTCTCGGCGACTGCGATAAACAAGCGTCGATAGTTTCGACATTTTCACAGCCGCGCCTGGTCAAGGTATAAGGAAGATCGACGACCGACGTGTCAGCGAAAAATCGTTATAGTTTTTACAAGCACACCGCATAAAATTGATCGAATTAAGGCAACCCGAAATTTACAATCGCTCGACAATGTATACCTTAACCGAGCGATTTAACAATCAACGATCTCCGCGTTCCACTTTATCAAAGGCCGCATTACCGATTGGTATCTAACCGCAGACGTTATCGCACGCGCCATCCGAGCTGGGCGATTTAACGGCAGCTGCAGTCCCGCAAATAGCTCTCGCTCACCTATACCGATCTTCGTAGGGGAGGCCCGGTATATATAGGGCGCGCGATCCTCAAACGCGCGCGCTCGAGTTTTTCCAATTTTATTTTGGGATCGCGCGCGGGGGAGGCGTTCCAGGGTGCAATGACTTTTCTCCCCTACTGCGGGGCCGCGTGCGCTTGGGGGTCTGGCGACGTGGGCTTAAAATAAGACGACGCGACAAAGTCGTTTGGTATGATAATAGTCGCTTGCAGGGCACGTGTGTGTGTGTGTGTGTGTTTCCAGAGAGAGGGGGTCTTGCGTCTTGAGATTTCTCGAGTGCTCGAGATTGTATAAACTCAAGGGTTGTGGACAAAGTTCAACGGGGGTTAATCGTTTGGCCGCTCCGCAATCTGTCGAGTTTTAAACAAACGCAAACAAACGGTTTTCATGAAAATAACAAAGGTTTCTCGTGAGCGCGCGCGTTTTATTTGGGAGAGAAACGCGAGAAGAGTAAACATCGGTTGAACGAAGCGGAACGTTTCTGGTGTATGCGGAAAACGGCCCGGAAAAAAAGGGTAGCCGGAAAAATATGAAAATAAAGAAAAGCAGACGAGCGTAGGGGGAGGAGGAGACCGGGAGCTTAGAGAGAAGTGTCGGGAAAAGCGCAAGGGCGCAGAGAATTAAGAAAACCGACGCGACTGGTTCTCGAGTCTAACCGACCTTTGTCGCCTCCGGACCAAAGAGAGGAAGGGAGAGGGTTGAGGAATTTCGGTATGGAAAAGCGTCTTCTAGGTAGTTTTGGTCCGGGGGATCTTATGGTATACCTGCTCCCGGATACACACTGTGTCCGGCTTGTTGTTTCTTTCTTATGTATTCCAATACTTTTCATTTTATTGGGGAAAAAAGGAACGAGGTTTAAGCTATGAGACGGAGAGTTTTTGAACGATGCCGCCGTTACTGTGGCTTGTGTAGCTTGTACTCTAAAACAATCAAATTTTCTTTTGTCGAGTATGACAGTGAGATGCTTTGCGAAGTCTCGGGAATAATGGCACAGAGTCACAAAGTTGGAACGTGGGTATCGCGGCTAAGGAAGCTCGAATAATAAGGGAAGGAGCTTAATGCCAGCAGTGCGTAATGTCAGTTTTAACCATTTTTTTAACTTGTTGACTTGAAAAAGGCAACAATAGCCGGCCACACGTGTCTTCCCTAATTGTGTTTGACGTATAGAGTTTAGCCGAGAATAGCGAGATTGGCATCGAGGCCGCAGGATAAATGCATTAGGCCCAACAGCGCCGTAGGTGGTTTTAGCACTGAATTTTCCGGGCTGGCTTTCTCAAATTTTCGATTATCATCTAAAGCTCGTCTCGACCCGGTTAACCAGAATTAAAGCGGAGCCAGAAAGAGAAGAAGAAGAAAAAAAACGAAGTTGGTCCAAGGGCGACGTCGTGGTGAGACTAAAACCGAATCTCTGTAGTTTTCCGAGGCTACAGATTATTATCTCGTGGGAGATGAGACCTGTGGTCAACTTCGTATTTTTTTATAGCCCGTGAAAACTTCATTTATCATCCTTACCAACGGCTTTTCCATTCTCACACGCGAGAATCTCACGTGTCTTATTATCGTTTTTTTTCTTCTTCAACGTATGTGGAAATTGACGGATACGTGGCTTAATCCTCGGGGCATTAATAACATCGAAGTTTCGAAGTTCCCGAAGACGCGAGGAATTTTGTAGAGTAATCGTGCCGCCACGGGATACCAGGGGGGGGGGACTATGGCGCGAGGGTGAGATTCGGTTACCTGACAAAAACTACCTTCTCCGTTTTTCTACGTCTCATGAAAAGGATGAAAAGGGTCTAATAGACGAGGCTGGCCTGGAAACTGGTTTTACTTCGGTGCTGTAGGCTTCAACTTCACCTCTTGCCCCACACTCAATGGCTTTACATTTCTTTAGAGACGGACGATATTTAGATGGAGGGGAAAAATCTGGAAAAATTTGGGCGAGAGGTGGCTGGAAAAAAAATTGAGTGTTTCGGAGGAACAGGTTGATGGGTATTCAAATACATTTAAATTAGGCTGGAGTCTCGGGCGAATAGAGAAATAGATTTTTAGTTTTCGCCGGAGTACGCGGAACTTTGGTGGCACACTGCTTTATATTCATCGATTCACTTGGTTTTTACACCGCTTGGAATACCGCTGTCTTAGACGAACGGACTGTGTCTTAATTTTAAAAAAAATTTTAAAAATCTTTTTTTTTTCTCGTTAAATTTTTTAGGCTAAATAAATAATTTCAATCGAGAGCAAAGAAAAATAATAATAAGATAAATAATGAAGCAAATAAGCAGAATTTATTGCGATTTGTTTTGGTTGCGCGTTATATATTGATGACACAGTCGCTTTCTCAATTACACAACGTAAATACGCCCAAGGTCGGCAGGTGAAAAATGCAAGAGACACGGAAAAGTCGAGCAAGGTTATTATTATACCTTTCCGTGCAAAAATTTTTCAAACATTAACGCCTGCAAAAGTGTAATAGATTAACGACAAGCATCAAATTGGCATTTATACTGCAAAAGCCCATAAAACCGTTTGTAAAGTTCCAACCAAGCCCTAGAATTATAAAGTGGGCCGATTTCTGTGACGAAATGCGAAATATCGGCAAGTGTGCGGTCAGCCGTGAGCAAGCTTATGCGCCTGACCTGCGTTTACGAGCCGATCAATGAACGGAAAGCCATTCGACCGATCACGTTTCGGCGTCCTCTATGCCACCGATGCTCGTTTTATATATAATGAAAACTGGGCTGCGCGGAAAATCGGATTCTAATGGATCGCTCTTTTTTTTTCTTACACGCTTTAAAGAGAAAAACGTCGGCGCATAAGAACGCGCGAAAATTTACTACGGCGGATTCGTCGAACTGACCGTTGAGCTGTGGAATTTGTCAAGTCTGTGTGTTGCACGCGATAAGCTTGAGGCCGGCTGACGAACGACGACAAACGTATATACCATGTTTCGCTTGTACGGGCGTTTTTGCGCGGTCGCTTGTAAAGCGATACTTTTCCTCCGTAGAGCGTTGGTTACATAAGCACAAGATGTACACCTCGAAGATTTTATTATTTCTTTTTACTACGCGTTAATCAACTAATTTAATCTATAATGTATTATTTATTCCATCCAACCATCCGCATCTTGGCCAGAAAGGTCCTTAAACTCTCTCACGTGTAAAAGGCATCGAACGAACGTTGGCCAAAAAGCCGCGCACGGGACGAGCGTAAGAGCGCAAAAACCTCTCGGCAAAAGGAGCGCGTATACCCCGACCGTAATCAGCGAAGAGAAAGAGAGAGAAACCGCATTTATGACGAAAGCGAGAAAGGGCAAGAGAGAGAAAAAGAGCGAGGGAGCGAGCGTGGCTCTGCTGATAAATCGAGGCGGACCGACGTAAAGAAAGAACGCCGAGATACCACGAGCGAGCGAGAGAGAAGAGGCGAAAGAAAGGGAGAGAAAGAAGCGGCGCCGCTTCCCAGGCCCCCGCCGCACGCTCACACACGATGCAGCAACACGCTGGGGCAGACACTATGGAGCGCTGGAATTTAAATCTCAACGGTCGTCGGCGTGGTGGAGGCGGTATCGAGTGGGGGGCTATAGCCGGAGCGCACGTGTGTATAAGAGAGAGAGAGCCGCGCCCGCGCGAATCTGCCGGCCGGCTAGGTTGTTTGTAAACACCGAGGCCCCGCTGGGCCCCCGCGCCTTATTGCAGGCACGTTTAAGTGCAGTCGCTTTGTATGAGGGCCTGATGCAATTGCGCGTATGGTGATACGTACCAGCATGCATAGTTAATGATGGAGCGAAGGGAATTACGGTTTGGCTTGGGAGTGGGATACTGAGGCGATTGTCGCGGGGCAGGAAATGTATACAAATGAATGGGTAATGAGGAGAGTCTGCGAGAATTGCGCATTTGGATTTAAGTAGTAACAGACGCCGCGTCAGACTGGATGTTAATAAATTAAGGGTAGACTGACTGTGTGTTGTTGTTTTTTTTTCCTTTCTGTAGCTAGTGTGTGTGTTTATTGCAACGTAATTGATAAACAGTGACAGGCAAAATTCAAGAATAATGAAAATACCAGCCTGAAATGAATAGGAAACACGTGTACGAAGATACATCCTCGAATTGCAGGGCAATAAAGTATAACCGCAGCAAGTGCAACAGCGAGAGCAATCATTGCGCAATTGAAAGAGAACAACAAAAAGCAGGGCCAAAGCCAATTGGCGAGAAAACGAGAAGTACTTTCATCCGGCGTCGATCCTCATTGCCGAGAGCATTATATGCTTTTTGCGAGAGAAGCACATTATATAGCTCTCGTGCAAGAGAGAGAGAGAGAGAGAGAGAGAGAGAGAGAGAGAGACCAGGGCTCGGTTGGCAATCGGAAAGCGGAAAGAAAGCAACGACAGAGAGAGAGAGGATTCCTCTTTTTTTTTACTGGACGGCGACGTCCGTTGGACTTACCTTGAACTGGCTTTAGCTACCGGGGGGGACTAACGAAACGCGCGGAGGAGGGACGCTGAAAATATGCGGGAGTTCGCGCGCTTTTTCAGTCTCGAGCGGTGGGGTTTAATGACTGCGATTCCAGTTTGGGGGGCGGCTAGATGGATTGGTTCGAGCATATTTTTTTTCAGATTGAGATTTGTTTTTTTTTTTTTTAAATTTCGATGTAAATAGAATATTTTTGTTTGTCTGTAATAAACAATGCAATTTTTGTATCATAACAAGGAGGATTGAAACAAAAGAAAATATATAGAGCGATGGGGAATAAAAGAGTAAAAAGAATTGCTTAATGATAGTGTAGGCGCCTGGAGAACACGCAAAGCCCGTACTTAAATGCATTCCAGAGAGATTTAAACTCCTAAGACTCATTAAATAATATGCTCCAAAGTTTGTAATTACTTATCGCCACAAAAGTTTAAAATAATAAATTCATACGTAAACAATTTAAATTACTTTAAAAACCCACGCACACAGATTATTCCCAAAATTCAAAATCTCGAGCATTGACCCATTCCTATCTCCCTCCCCCTCTTCCAAAATTCTATCAAACCTTACCCCACTGAAAAAAGAAAAAAAAACAGTCACGATTGACCCATATCTCGGAGTAAAGCGCGCGCGTGTCAAGTATAGCCGACGCCGTGGTAGTGGTGTTTGGCGCGCCAAAAACCGTTGACACTCGGCGGCCCCCCCCCCCCCCATATGAGCGCGCAGGATTGCGGGAGAGCCAAGGGACGGGAGTATACGCCCCCCTTCCGCCCGTCGGCGTTTTCCTCCCGCGTCGCCTGGAGCCACAACGTCGTCGTGTTGCTAAGCGGGCTCTTGCCTCCTCGGCGTTGCCTCCCGGTCGCGAAAAAGAGAAAGAGCGAAAGAAAGAACGACGAAGCAGGTACGGAGAGAGACAGAGAGAGAGAGAGTTGGGAGGGAGGGGGGGGGAAGAGCGACGCGGGAACCGAGAGAATCTCCGATAATGAGCGGGAGCGCGCAGACGTAGTCCCGCGCGCGCTTTCAGCCTCTACTCGCCGGAACTAACGATCCGATTTATGATTGATTTTTAGCCGGGCCTCTATTTCTCTCTGCCCTGTGTTTTCGTTGCCGCGAACGGTTAAATCTCAGGGGAGAATCGGTTCGAGCTCCGACTTTATTAGCTCGTGACGGTTGGATGCTATGCGCCTTGTAGGAGATTATAATCCCATTATGTAAACAATCATTTGCGATTTTAGAGAAAAAAACGTAAATAAATAATAAGTAGCACTTGTCACTAAATTAAAAGTAATTTATCAACTGCTCGGCAGGTCATTACAGCTCATTAATGCAACACCCCCACAAGTTCATTTCTCTCTTCCGAAAACCTCAACATTATCCGTCAATCTTGCGTAATTACACCATCCCCCTGTCCACACCCGCGCACATCCCAAGGAAGAAAAGCTGTGAAAGTCCCGCATCTATAACCACATTTTCGAAATACAG
The DNA here is from genome assembly GCA_030522585.1 of Anagyrus pseudococci. Taxonomy (NCBI): domain Eukaryota; kingdom Metazoa; phylum Arthropoda; class Insecta; order Hymenoptera; family Encyrtidae; genus Anagyrus; species Anagyrus pseudococci. Next base: position 85,554 of record JAPYYQ010000480.1, read on the forward strand.
AAAAAAAAACAAAAACTCGAGCCTCGACTAAAGGGAGTAAAAAGAAGCCGCTCCTTTTGCTGGAAAGCAGAAGAGAGAGAGACGATCCTCTTAATATTCCGTATAAGAACGGCGTTTGCACCGGCGCATCCTCAATGATACCCACACGTTCTAGTGAAAGAGTCATCTCGGCGTGAGAGAGAGAGCCCCCAAGATGACGCGGCTCTGACAAGCACGTCAAAATCCCCCTCTCCCCTCCACATAAGCCATGTGAATGCAGTCTTTGTGAGGCAAACACGTGCGGCGGATGGCGACAACATGTGTGGGTGAGAGTGGCTATCTCTTTCGAGTGATCCTCTGCTCTATATAGTTAAGAGGAGCGCATTGGGCATTGAGGGGGTCGTTAAATGCGCTGCGTTTTGATCGCACTTGAAAACTGTACTGCGAGTTTGTCGTCGTCGATCTGGCAGTTGTGGTTTACGTAGAGTTATACCGCTTATTTTATGGGAATGTTTTTCTTTCCGTTTGGGCGATAAAAGTATAATGTGCAGTTACAATGAGGAAGCGGAGAACCGGCTTCGTTAAAACTTCGGCTAAACATTCGACGCTCCTGGAATAGAATTTCGCTGACTATCTGGGCATGTGTGTTTTCTTTCGAAGCCACGCGCGCATTCCCCCGCACACACGAGCTTGGGAAATTTCACACGTACAGAAAAAAAAAAGATCCCAACGAACTTCGAAGTTTATTCCACGTACAGGCATCGAAAGAACGCCGAGAGCAATAAAATCACGTGCTCCTCAAAAAATCTCTTCCTCTCCAAAACGAATCTCTCTCTCTCTCACATGCCCATAAATCCCGAAGGTCCGATCTTTGTTATAAAGCCAGTGGCACATGAAGTCGTCTCGCGTGGTGAACGCAAGACGCGGTGCATCACCGACGTAAGGCCCATTCAACCGAAATGCGCTGTGAAGAAGCGTAACAAGTGTCCCACACTTCGGCCGACGAAGAATAAAAAAAAGCACGCACTTTGTCGCGGACAAAGCGTAAAGATTAGGGCCGCGAAGTTCGCGGTGCCCGAAGCGGACGGTAATAAAAGTCGAAAGCCCCGTGGAGCCGAAGAAAGCCCGCTTTCTTCATATACGCCGTGGGCCGTTTAGGATTTATGTGGTCTCGGGGGCCCGAAGTTTTTACGAGTCGGCCTCTGGCTTTTTTTTTCCCGGAAAAAGCGGCGAAGTTTTCTCGACGCCGGGGATATGTACTGGGAAGATGCATAGCTCTCGTGAGTGGGGGGTCTGTGTTTATAGGTGAAGTTTTGGGCCGGGGCCTGATTTTTCTTCGCTTCGCTTTCTTCGCCCTCCCTCTACTCGGACGAAGGTCGAGCGCACCGGCTTCGGCATTCCATTTCTTTTTTTTTCTCTTTGTGTGCTTCGCTCGGTTTGGGGCCCGCGGGGGCAGTAGAAAGCTCGGCTATGATTTGAAGTCCTTATGCAATCGTTAGCGTAAGCTAATGGGGTTCGAAGAGACGATTGGAATTTAAACAGTCATCCTGTGTAATCATCTTCGACTTCTACGCTCAATCAGTCGATGAACTTCATTAAATATTCTTATATTGCAATCCAGCGTTCCTTTAAAAAGTTTCTTCTTTTCCTCCTTTATCACGTTAATACAAACCGCACATTCATTTAAAATCTCACAACTACCGGGAAAAAACTTCACCCCCTATGCACTTGAGAAAACGTGCCAGATACTCCGCCCAACCGACCAACAATACAATTTCCACTTCGTGAAAAACCCTCCCACACAATACTCACATACATAAAAAACACCTATATCAAACTCTACGCTCTCTCAGGTCCATAGTCCGCCTCTCTAAACTTCAAAAGTCCAACGAGTTTTTCCAGGCCCCTCTCTGCAGCGATCAAGCTTCCGACGACTTCAAAACAACCCGACGCGCACAGACTCTCTCTGAATAAATATGAATCTGAAGAGCATCGTCTATCTCGAGCGCATCTAGCGATCGTTGCATCCTTCCGAGTATTCGAAGTGCGCTCGAGGCGCGAGAGGGGCCCCCCGAAGAAGAAGAAGAAGAAGCGGCGCCGAAGAAGACGGAGAAGAAAGAGCCCGGGGGCCAAGACGGGAGGCGGGGCCCCTTTGTCGAGGAGCCGGGCCCAGTCCGGCCGAAGTTATTATGCTCATGCATAACCAGTCTCTCTGCCGCCCTGGCAAAGAAAGAGAGGATGAAGGGACTGGTCCGGGCCCCCCGAGATGCTCTTCGCGCCGGTTCGCGCACTCGCTTACTCTCTCTCTCTCTCTTTCTTCTTCTGTTGCTATCCGAGGCTCTTGGTAACCGCGAATTCACCGGACACTGCTTGACCACTCGTTCTCCCTCTCTCTTCTTATTTTTCGCCGGCGGAGTCGTGTGTTCGTTGCACTGACTTTCTTCTTGCTCCTTTTTTTATCCGCCCTTGTCGATTTGTATTCTCAGCGCCACGCGAGAGAGCAACGATTCTCTCCCCCCTGCCCATGGGCTATATATGAGCGACCGGTTGATTTAGGGGAAGACCCGGCCCCGACAGTGTTTATTCGTTACGAATATAATGACTTTGTAAAGATAATTTATTCTTTTTTGTCGCGGATTATTTTTACTTCTCTCCCTTTCCTTCGACCTGTTTTTTTTTATTAATCCAGTAACGGAGCGCCTATCGATATACCGATGAAATACCGTTTTTTCAATAACGCTCAACTGTTTATACACGCAATAGCACTTTAAGTTCCCAATTAAGCCACTAATAAATACCAGCATACATCCAAGACTTTCCCTCCCATATCGATCCTCCCCAATCTTCGACCCAACAATTTTCCTCTTAAAGTGCCCACATAATCTTCCCGAACTTCAAACGAAGAATAAAGGAAAAACGAAAACGCAGCATCCACTCCGGCGTAACTTCCAACTTCTACGAGGACGGAACGAGGGACCAACCGCCGTGTCAGATCGATCCTGATAAATGCGGGCTGCATCTATACCGCTCGACTTCAACCGGACACGTTGAAGCTTTTCCATCTTCCGTTATAGAGGCAACTTCGAGGGTACATAAAAGGAAAAGAGACGCCGCCGAGACTAACACGCGCACCGAGGAGATAACGAAGCTACGGCGCCTTGCTTTACGCAGGCTGATGTCGCTCGCTGTGTATAGGCTTCGCATTGTTGCCGGAGATAGCTACTCGTTGCGACTGTTGCGACTGATAACGACGTTTTATTGAGTTAGCTGCGCTGTATATGGCTAACCGATGTGTGCTTCGTATTTTTTTTTCTTTCTCTTTTAAGCTTATTGTTCGCTTGGACGCGTTGTTCTTCAGAGTGAGATTAAGTTTTACGATCTGTAATTATTGTTTATCCAGAGATTATGATAAGCATTTTTTTTTGTTATTCTTAATTGACGCTTGATCGAAAAAGTTTCTATATATATTTATGTGTGTGCATGTAAAATTTCTCTTTTGCATTACAACGATAGGCACTTGTCGCGAGTATGTAAAGAAAGAATTCGTAAGAAGAGTCTAAGCGGGCATGTTATATCGCAGAGTCGCCGTTGGCCAAACGAAGAAGAAGAAGAAGAAGAAGGAGATCAAAATCTCGATGCGAACGAGTTCGTTACTCGGGCTGCATCCTCTACCCCAGCCAGATAAGGAGCGTTGAGTAGAGAAGAGAGTGAGAGAGAGAGAGATAGGGCGAGGGGAGAGAGGAGAAAAGTGTCCGAGAGAAGAAAGGGCGCGAGATGGAAAGATCTTTGGCGCGAAGAGTCTGCGAGGGGAACGAGAAAGAGAGAGAGAGGAGCAACTCGACGGAGAAGGCGCGGCAGAAGCTGAAGAGAAGGAGGAGGACGGAGAAGAGACGGTTAATGTACCGCTAGCGTCTCGGCGTCGCTCTTTATACTCCTTCGCGAGATGTGCATCCCTCTTGGTTTGCTCAGTTGATAAACACTGGGGATTTGTTGTTAATGAGGCCCTTTAATTGTTGGATAAACGAAGAAATGGCAATTGCTCATTTGTAAATATTAAGTCAAAGGGTATCACACTTAATTTGACTAAAGGATCTTTCAACAGTTCACGAGAATTAAAAAAAACCATCCAACGAATTCATTAAAGTCCATTAGAAAAAACGCAAACGTATCCGCTCCATTGACGACAGTCCGAAGATCGATCCGACCTTAGCGCCAGCAATAAATAACTTTCCCTCGGCATCTCTTACGCACACCGAGTTTTCCCGTACACGTAACATCGGAATCCACATAGATTTCGGGAAAAAAAAACAGCGCCAGACACCGGAAAACTAATGGTATTTTCAGCGATCACGGAAGAGATGAAAGATACAGCTCTACCGTGTCTCTCAAGAGAGAGAGAGAGAGAGCAGTCGAGAGGAGAGTCGGCGGGCCGATATAGATCCTCGGCTCCGTCCGAAATTCTCACGTGCGCCGAAACACCTCAAACCAGTTTTCCTTAATGAACCCCTCCCCCCCCCCGCTCTGTTGTCCTTAGCGTCTCTCACGGTTACGCAAGCCGACAATTCGCGAGAGAGGGACGAAGATAAGGGTATATACACACGCGAAAATCTGGGTCGCCAAGCGAATCCTTTACGAGTCTATACGTATGGCACATGTAGAGGGAGGGGAAGATTTATCGGGCGGAGGAGGAGGAGTGCGAGCGAGCAACGGTCGTCGGCGGCCTTGAGCTTGAACGGAAATCGCGAAATACGCAAACGAACGCAGACTCTCGCTCGCGTACTCGTCTCTCTCTCTCTTTCTTTCTACTGCTTATTCTTCTGATGTGTGAGTGTCTCTCTATCTTTCTTTTTTTTTTTTCTAGTCCAAGCAACGGAAGTACGACGTCGCGCGCACGTGTACGCTTAGTGAAGTGAATGGGAAGAGGTCACGTGGATTTTGGCGGAAAGAGCCGAGCGGGATATCGGCTGATTAGATTTCCAGGTTTTATGATAACACTGTGGTTAGGGAGTTTTTTTTTATTCAATTCTGTGATATATTCTTGGATTCTTTACTTTACTTTTTTTTTTGTTGTGCGTAAAATTCGGTGTGAGCGTTATTTATGAAGGTCGCTTGGATTAACGGTACTTTATGCGAAGGTATAGCTTTGGATTTTCGATGGTATGCTAATGATCGAAGCTATTAATAACTTTTTTTCAAGCATTATGTTTGATAATAAGTGATTTTAACTTCTTAGCTTTGTGTTTGTTTTCGCCACGTGATATAGAGATTTAATTAACATAAAAAATTGTATTAAACGATTAAAACAAGACTTCTTTTTTATGTACAGTAAGCGAAATATTTTCTCAGGAAACGACGGTAGTACGCTCAAACGTTCTTAAGGATACAGTGAAAAGCCTTCGCGGTAGGTCATAAAATTTCGAGTATTGTAAGAGTCCAATACTAGAATTTTATTACCGAGTAAATCCTCTTTCAAAGGCAATATAAGCCAGCGCAGTACAATGTTTCTACACAAAAACGTTTTGGACTCGTGCTTTTCACTTGCTTGAATTGGTGTTAGCTCAATAAAAAAAAGTATAGGCATTTTAACGAAAAAATTTTATTAAAAAAAAAGAAACTAATAAACTCGTTTAAAATCATTCGAGAAGCTTCTCAGCAGAAGAAAAACCGAACGACGCGATCTTGTGGTATTTAACCGTCGCAGAAAAGTAATAGCCACACACAAGCTCACCCACACGTTTCCAAAGGGTCCTCGAAGTGTCCAGACAGAGGATAAGGGTCTAGACCTCTCCTCGTCTTTCGGCATCCGTCAGCCGATTCACATGTAGCGGAAGCGCTCGTTGGCTGCATTGTTTTCCCCGTGGCATCTTTGAAAAAGAGCATGCGATTTCCTAACTACCCTCATCATCCCAGAACACGAGATCTCCTGCGCAGTATCGGTTTCAGTGTCGCCTCGGTCACGTCTTGCTATTTCGAGTTTCACCAAAATCAATTTGCCAATCGATCGAGGCAACGAATTTAAAATCGTTTTTAAAATCCTTGCTAACCATAGCGGGCAAGGGGAAAAATCTTGTTATTCTCGGTTGAAGCAAAGGGAACTATAGAGCGTTAGTTTCTACGCGGTTATCGCGCCAAGTGCCAAGAGCAGCAGAGGCCCCCGAAAAACTTGCCGGAGCCTTCTCGGAACTCAGGACCTGCCACTGTCGGACTCGCTTGCACACATCTATAGCCAAAGCGCGTCCCTGTGGCCCCCTTCCTCGTTCATGGCCCGGCTGGTCGCTGACGAGCGTTGGCCGGCGGATAATGGGTGAAAGCCCGAGGGTGGATGCTGAAACAAGCGGGAGGTCGCGGGGAAGGCTAGGAAGACCGTTAGCGCGAAATTTGGCCCCTTACCCCTCGCCCACATCCTTCTCCAACGCTAGCTCTATGGGAGCTCTACGGTGGAGTTTGACAAAAAGCTGGCACGAGAGATCTCGGGGTACCGATCTTTCTCGGCGTCAATGGGCGACTGCTGCTGCTACGGATCTCTTGTGGAGTCGCTGATGAGACTCTGTGTGAGAGCGTTGTTGTGACGCGGCCGGAGACTGGCTTAGTTTTGCGGAAATTTTTCGGGGCCAGGAAAAATGGGACGATCCTCGCTTCTTTTTCAAGGTCTATTGAGGAAAATAGTGTAAACACGAGTTTAAGTGCGGAGGTGAAAAATTAATGGAAAGCCAATGGGAGAGCTGCGTGATTGTGGAGTGCGCCGGTCGTCTGATTTTTAAATCTTAATTTCGTTAAAGATTTCTCCGTTACAGATCAATCATTAAATTATTTCCTGTTTATTAAATACAGATGTGATTATTTCTCCTCGGCAAAGAGGAAGAGCAAATCGGTTTCCCGATAACCCGCGGCTCGCATCGGCATCCCACAGATCCGCGCGTTAAAAAATCACAGCCCAAAGCGCCAGAACTCGCGTTTGAATCCACCTTGCTCTTGGCCCCATCGTCGTTGTCGCGCCGCGGAAACGTTAATTCCCGTCCGATTTGCATGTCCCATTCAGTCGTCGTCAATGGAAGAAAGAAAGCGACACAATGGGATCCGAAAAGAAAGAGAGAAGGAGGGAAAGAGTGAGAAAGAAGAGAGGTCTCTGGGAGCGCGCTCCTCTTTTTAAAGGGCCCGTAGGGCCTGGGAGCGAGCGGCCCCGGTCCCCGGCGCCAGCCAAGCCACTTCGGCTGATGGCAGAGGGGGGGGGGGCTTTAGACGAGCGGGAACTTTTGGCGGGATCGCGGCCATTTTTAAATGCCTCCTGCGACGGAGGGAATGCCTATACGTGTGGGCCACGAGAGAAAGAGCCCCTCGAAATCCTACGCCGGTATATAACAGAAAGAGGCCTAGCAACCGAATATATCGCGTGGACGGACGAAGCGGTCAGCTGAGAGAGAGAGAGAGAGAGAAGCGACTTGCTCTTTCTAACCAGGGTTCTCCTCTTTGTTTGCATTTCCTCGGATGTTTGTACGAGATAAAGGGAAAAAAGGAGCCGGCAGTTACTTAATTTCTGCCTTCCCGGTATCGCCGGCGTTATATGAGCAGACACACGCAGCACCACCGTATACCAGCGCGTATATGTATACATGCTGCATTTACATGATCTCGAGTTTGTCTTTTGGATTAAATATTTCTCTCCTTCGTGCATATGCCTGTATCTTATTTTTTCTTCTCTTTAAACTCCGCTCTCTCTCTCGGGCTACTTTATCTCGGCCAAAGACTTCCAGCGCTTCCGAAATGTTCTCTCTGGGCTATCTCTTGCTTTGTGTTTGCTTATTATATAATCTGTGGATGTTCTACTACGCTAGGTTGCATAATACGCTTGCTTTTTCTTGTTATTGGGAATAGCCGGGCTTTTCTTTGCGTCCCATAGCGACGCACGTAAACGAGCCAAAAATAAACCGAATCGAGAAAAGAAAAAAAAATTCCGAAGATATTACGGTCGGTATATATATACAGATACTTCCTTAAAGGCTCGAGTCACGTTCGAAAATCACGATAATCCCTTTAATAGCCCTTATAGGCCTAACGCCTATTTCATTCATCCCAGCACGTTCCAGTATGCCTCCGACCCACTAGCCCAAGAGATTCAGTTCGCGATGTCGCGACTCTGACGATATTAACATCACAATCCTACAGAGAGCGTATGTACGTTGAAGAATAAAGCAAAGGAAGCGCGCGATCAAGACCCACGAAGTATACTAGAAAAATGGTAGTAGTAGGTAGCAGAAAAAAAAAATCCGAAACGTTGATTTCGCGGAATCGACGCTTCTATAAAAACGGAGGAAGGCGGATACACGCGGATCTAACAGCGCGGGGGTGGGGGGCACAGGAAGCCGAGTCGCTCTCTTGTCCAGCCGACGCATATTGTCCCGAGGCTTAGAGAGAGAGAGAGAGAAAGAGGAGATCCTTATGGAATACAAAAGGAGAGAGTCTTCGCTATGTGCGCGGAGATGCTGGGAGGAAAAAAGTATCGAGTTACTCGCCGGCAAGCTCTCTCTCTCTCTCTCTCTCGCTTTTCCTGAAAAATCTGCGCTACTCCGCTGGGAGAGGTCTAAGTCGCTATAACGGCGATTCTTGAGTGCAGCCCGGTTATTGTTGCGGCATTGCTTGACGGTATACACGTACCATCCCCGCGTTTGTTGCTGCGACACGAGGGCTTGGAGTGTCGTGAAGCTTTGGTGGCTTTTGCGGGGGAAAATAATAGATAGCCGAGGACTTAACGCCGCGTGAGGGTGTATTGTGCGTCAACGGATTTATTATGAATGATGAGGTTGCGCTGGTTGGTGGAAATTTTTTGGATTGTTTTTTTTTTTTAGAAACGTTATTCTAATGAATTTTTACGAATAGATAAATTGTAAATAGATTGAAGAAGGAAAGCACACTGAAGTATACGTAAGATTTGATAGAACCGTGCCGGGTATGTTAAAGAATTTAGTATCTTATCGACAGCTAATCGTAAGCATTCGTGTGGGATTAGATAATTGTATGCATCTCACGCTGCTTTAGAGCACATAGATACTCATTCTTAACAGTAGAAAAAAAGGATTACGTAACTTTCAACTTTCGTTTAAAAACTTTGATTAAAAAAAAAAAGAAATATTTAGCAATGTCAGCGCATACACTATTATTTGTTTAAACAAAACGCGACGCGCAGCAAAAACAAAGAAAGCAAACAGACACAAATGCGGCGTCTATCCGAGAGACCGTACTAAACTCTTTGGTCATCTAGCGAAGAAAAAAAAGGGCGGGAAAAGAAGCGACCTCGAGCGAGAGAGACCGTGCCGTCAGCTGATCAATGGAAAAATCCACAGGGTTTTCAAGGATCAGCTGTACGCCGCGAGTGGAAAGTCGCCGGCAAGAATGGAGAGGGGGGGGGTGAGAGAGGCCAGCCAGAGGGAGAAGAAAAAGGAGGCATAAGACGCTCGAAGGGAGCCCCCGGGCACTTATACCGAGAAACGAGAGCCCCAGCGCCATTTTTAAATCCCTCGCGCTTGACGACCGATGCAGCGGCGGATTTAAAAGGCCCGAGAGCCGGCGGTCCTTAAAAACGTGCGTGCCAGCTCACGCGCGCGTGCATTTCTTTTTCGAATTATATAGCTTTTCCGAGAGAGATGCTATTGGCGGATTTGACGATTGGTCAAGGTCGAGCTCTCTAAGCTTGCAACTTTGATAAACAACGATCGCGGCTGTATTTGCTCGGCGAAAAATCAAAGGGATCGAGTGAATTCTTTGACGGAAGACAGCCTGAGATCGTTTCGCTAACGATTCGTAAATGCGCTCTTCAAACAAATGCGTATAAAAATTACAGGAGTGCTGGGTGACTCCCCCTTTTTCCTCTCGATTTCCAAGCGCGCGCGATTCGTAATAAAAAATGAGAAGATGAAAAAGATGAAAATCTCCGTAAATACCAGTCTCTCACCCTTTGTTTCCCCGGAGTCGCCCTCTCTAAACAAGACCCTTTACTCTTGCCCTAGCAATTATCTCTCACTCCTCATTCGAGAAGCCTCGAAGCATTTCGCGTGGGGTAGGTGTGTGCGTATAGGGGGATGAAGCTGACTGCTGTAAAAAATAAAGAAACTCCGTCTCATCTAGCTCCCACAGGTAGCAGAGAGAGAGAGAGACTAGTCCGAGGTGTGAGAGAGAGAGAGAGAGAGAGAGAGAGAGACAGGTACATCAAGCAAACGACTTTTCCTCAGCAGAGACGCCGGTGCACAACAAACAAGCCGATTCTTCGAGTCTTCCACTCATCTCTCTCTCCACACACACACGTACGAAGGAGAGAGAGATTTTCGAGGATAGCCCCCTGGTATTATTGCACTCTCCCCCGGAATTCCGAGCATTCTGGCTTTTCGGCCGCGCGAACGACATTATCATGGTTTTCCCTGGCCCCCAGAGCTCCGGAGGGTGGCCCCCGGGATTTCTTGGCTTCTCTCTGCCAGCGACCTATATGGGATCTTTCCTTTTCTCATTCTCTCCCTTTCCGCTCACGAGCTTTGTGCTCTTTTATATTTGGGGAAGGAATCGCGCGCGGCTGCTCAGCGGCAAGGGAGCGCCCCTGCGAGACGTCTTGAGAAATGGCTAAGGGGAACGCAGGCTTGTTGGGGGGGGGGGGGGCCGCGCCCCTGACCCGACGCCGCCCGGGTGCTTCGGGGCGCGCGCGATCCCCGCGATTCTACGAGCTCGCAGGTGTAAATCACTGCCTAATTCTTTCTTTGGTTTTCTTTTTCTCTTGACATTGACATGAGAATCAGGCCGTGTGGGATTTTTTTTTTTTGGTAATGTTGCGGGGGAATTAGTTTATTTGGGGTTGGTTAGTCTCGGTGAATTGGCCGCGAAATCACTTATTCATGGGGTAATGAGAAAAGCAATCGCAGATTCGAATCGATCGATTAAAAGAAAATCTGCAGTTTAACGATGAGAATAGAGAATTTTTCTTTAGGAGAAACAAATATTACGATGGTAATGTAGCTTCGGAGCGTATAAATGCCGGAGAAGATTGAAAAATGCGATTAGGATTTCACACTATAAGCTCTCGGGGAACATTTGGCGAACGTTAGCCGCAACCCCCCGAGAAAAGAAAAGGCCGAAGACGGCGATTAGCCGGGAAACAAAGCGTACACTTTCCGGCGAGTTGGCCGTATCTTCGGACGATAATCGGACATCAAAAATCAAGGCTAGACCGGCGCAGAGAGATAGACGAGAAAAAACGGTTATGGCTAAGAGAAGGAAATGCAAGTGTAGGCTATACACGAGCGCATTTAAAAACAAAGTATACTTATGGATGATACAGAGTTGCTCCCTTTAACCGCGGTATACGAGTCCCGGGCTCGATTTGCTTTTTTGTTTTCCACCAGCAGTCTCTTGGTCGTCGTCGCGGCTTTGTTGCCAGGTCACTCCCACTCCTTTCTCCGAGGATCTATGCTTTCGCCAGATGAGAAGTGAGAGAGAGAGAGAGAAGGAATAGAAGAAGGGGGGAGTCCGTTTGCCGGCGCCTGTGTGGCCATGCGTCTTCCCGCCAATTTCTCGGAAGGCCCTTTAAACGGCCGCGCAGCATCCGAGAGAAAGAGCACGCGGTTGTGTATATATATATACGCGCGAGATGTGTGCGGCTGCTTTGTTTCGGATTTCTTCTTCTTCTTCGCAGGCCCGAGAGAGCGGGCTTCCGCTAAGACGCGCACATTATATGCGACTGTTTTTCTCTATATGTATGTGGGCGACACACGACAATCCCCCCCCCCCTACCCCACCTTCTCTTTGGATTTTGGAAGTACGTTATGTGGGAGCAGCCCGGAGATGCTTTTGGAAGAAAGGCGGAAGTAAGCAGCGACCACTTGTTGCTTTTACGCGCTGGCCTTTGTTATTCGTTATGAGCGTTACCATTGCTGGTACTTACATACCCCCCTCTTTTTATTGCCAGTTTCAACTCCCTTGCCTTTCTTTTTTCTTTCTATTAAGCTCTTCTTTGAGCATTCATTTCGGAGCTGTTTCGCCTGATTTTTAGGACAAACGCGTAGAAATCATTAGACCGTATTACATTGACGAATGGACCAGGAAGTAGCGATGCATTCTTATTCCCCTCACGAACGATATTACGAAAAAGAAACACGAGCGATAAAGAATCTTTAACGAATGAAGGATTACGGAGAAAGTTAAAAAACAAGGTCTAGCGGCAGATAAGCTTATCGATGTCTCGAGGCGTCTCCTCGGTCTCTCAGCTCCCCCCTACCCTACCCTAACCCCCTCTCTACTTTTTTATTCTTAAAGAAAAAAAAGGTCCAACCGATCTCCCGCCTTTTTTTCCATCTCCCACACATGCAGTCGATAAAAAGCGCGGGCCCGTAAGAGGATAGGCTCCGAAGACGCGGGGGATGCACAGAAGCCCATCTCTCCGCATATATACACAAGCTGTCGTGGCAGAGCCAGTGTTGTCTCCACATGTATAAACGCGCGTCTGGTAAGCTATACTTGCGGCTGTTTTTTTCTCGCATAAGGCGCGTCTGGCGTTTGGACCCACGTGGTCGTGGAGAGAGCCTACTGCTTTCTGTTTCGGCGTTTTATGGCTTTTAACAGTTTGCAGTCGTAAAGCGGTTACGGCAGCAGTGGCTTTTAAACTTTTCAGCTTCGACCTTGGCTAAATGAGAGCGATCGGATTTTTAGGTTTGCAGACAGTGGGCGTCATCATTGTGAATTCGAGGTTTGGAAAAGAAAGTGTGCAGTTATGAAAATATAGATGAATCTTTAAAGTGAGGAATCTTCGATAAACAACAACACTTGACCGAAGCAATTGACATTACTAATGGTCTCATGTGTGCGTTATAGCGTCGGCGAGTTTCCCGCCAACTAGAGACGGAAAGAACAAACAAGCCGAAGTATTTGGAGGACGATCGGGAAGATGCATCTCCTGTGAACTACTTAAGTCTCCCTCGGCCTCTTATGCTCATCCATCATTGTAGCGCGATGAGGAGGGTTTCTTGGAAAAATTTATTGTTTCTTATTTGAAAAACAATCATTCGCGCCATTTATTTCTGATAAGAGGCGCTTGCGAACACTAAGGTATTGTTTCGATCGAAAATCGTTATTGAAATTCAGTTGGATTATGAATTAAAAAAAAATAAGTTTTCCAAAACACCAGAAAAATCAGCACACCATTAAGGAATTCTTCCCACATCGAGTCCGTTAAACAAGAGAGCCAGCTCAGGGGGTTAAAAGCCTGGCGTCATCATTACCGTCTCTCTTCCCCGCAATTATCCAATCGTCCGGCATTGACTTTGAGTATCTCCGATCTCCTCCTGCGTATCGATCACCGTCTCTTTTTCTCTCTCTCGCCAACCCGGCTCGTTTTCAAAAAATTTCCCCATTTTTACTGCTTCCCAGGCACTTTCCCTGTCTCATCATACTTTTCCCAAACCCCGATGCTTTTCGGGTAGTCCAGGTACGCTCATGTGTTTTTTTTCTCTTCTCTTCCTCGTTTCCACGGATCTGGCCTGTAGTTTGGCATTGCGCCACGCGCGCACCTTAATGCTCGAGTATTTCTTTTGCCATGGACGAGGCTCGTTTGAAGTGCCCAAGGGAGGCCCGCCGCTCCCACGCGGAGCGAGAGACTCGAGAAACTTTGTTTCAAGGTCCTTCGAGGCTTTGATTTTCGGTTTACGTATACTTCCACCATGACACTTCCTCTAATGCGATTTTTGAAAACAAGGCCAGAGTCAGCTGATCCACTGATTTCGACTTGATTTTTTTAAAGAACACGCATAGCCACAAAAGGCATGTTCGTGTCAAACCAGTCATTTATCACAACACTCGAGCACATCTCCGATTTTTCAAGGGCTCGGAAAAATCTGGCGGGGACAAAAGAAAAAACGACAGGTACCCTAAGATCCTCGTAATATCCGTACGTCCCACTTGTCGCGCCAAAAAATCAGTCCGCAAACGAGACGGCGAAAGAAAGAAAAAGGCACAATGGTTTCTTGCCCCAGAAAAAGGAAAAAAATTGCACCAGACCTCCACGATCTCCGCCCTTTTTCTCTCAAGACCCGATCGATTTTTCACCAACCCGCGCTGTTACTCTACGCAAGTGACTTATGTGGTGCGCTGTTTAAAAAAAAAAAAAAAAAACAAGAACCTCGACTCTCGCCAAGAGAGCGAAATCTATCATCGTAGATCCCAGGGATGAGCGAGAACGTAGGAGAAGAGAGCGAGAGAAAGAGAAGGTAAGGAGGGAGGGAGTCTAAGGAGCGTTAAAGAATGAAGGGCTGCAGGTTCGCGGAGCCGGCAGGTACGAGGCTCCGCTTCCCACACCTTATGCCCATTCATCCCCTCCGGACGACACATAACTCTCTCTCTCTCTCCCTCCCTCTTTCTTGGCTCTACCTGACCGCTTTGAGGCTTACACAAGGGCGGCATCGCGAGCTATGCGGCCAAGTACTCTCGTGCCCCGGTATAAAGTGAGCTCTCTCTCTCTCTCTCTCGCACGTTTATGACCCTCTTCTTCTTCTTTTTTTATTGGTTCACCTTCCGGTCTTATGCGTATTTTTAACGCGGATTTAGACTTTCTTGACTCTCGCCCGCGTTATTACTTCCTCTTTCTTGTTCGCTCCAGCTTTTACGAGCAATCTTTTCTACATCGACACTGTACTGATTTGTATTTATTTTTTTGCTCAAGTACGACCTTACGAGATGCAATTTTACGCTGGTTTTAGAGGATCAAAAAAAGCTATGATTGTTCGAGTCAATGTTGCAAAGGTGGCTTCTTCTTTTTTTTTTCTCTCTGCACCTTGATCCGCACCGGTCGCGTGTATTGTGACCTTCTCTCTCACTGTCTCTTGCGTCACTTGCGGCTTTGTGACAATTTGAAAAAAAAGAACGTTTACGAGCCTGCTTTTTCGGGAAGAGATACTTTGTATGATTTTTACGAGATTTCCGAAAACTTGCCGGGATGCGAAAAAAAAGTATCTTGTATGAATGTCGGAGCTTGAAGCTTAACTGCTAAGCTACTGGTACTACGACACCTGAGAGGAAGTCGTGAATGGGACGTGTAACGGTCTTTTTCTGAAGGAACAATTTGTCGATAATGTTGGTTGGACTTTTTTTGGGCTTGAATGCGAGGTGAAAGAAAAAAAAGCAGTTCTCTTTGTATCTGCACAGCTTGCGAACTTGACTTTGTTCACGAACACATGCGCCTGCATACTGAAAAAAGAACTATAACAAAAGAATATCGAATTTTTTAAAAAACCTGTAAAAACTTTTTTTCCTAACAAATTTCGTCAATAATCATCAATTCACAGTTGTTGAGTAATGAATTACCCCCTCAGTGTCGGTCAGTATCCACAAGCAGACCATTTGGCAATAATTGGGATGCTCTCGGCATCCGACGAAGCCAGTAGCGAACATCTTTGTTCGGAATTCACGAAGAAACAGAGCAAGAGGGATGTTTTAGGGCGCGACCAATCACATTGTCAACGTCTCGAAGCCAGCAATTACGCTCCGGATAATTCGGGACTACTGGACCGCCAGGTGAGACTGATCGATCCCTGAGAAACGCGTAAAGATAAGGGAGAGCAGGCTACTTGTTAATTGTTCATTGTGGGGTGAATCCGCTGACGATCGAGATGCAGACCGATGGATTAGGCGCTGATGCCTTCGATCGCTTCTGTTTAAATGGATGCAACTGTTTGAATGCCGGAGGAAGAGAGGTTCCTTCGTGCTACTGTTAGTCTTGTTCTGTTTTGATTATAGTCAGAGGAAGAACAGCGAAATGTTTATGAAAAAGTGTGATTTTTCGGCAGACGATTAAAAGTTATAAGAGACAAGTTTACGAACTATTGTCAAGATTCGCATCGATCTATGCCTTGTCCCATACGAAGGCCCTGGCCCATTCACAAAACGTCCATAATTTCGACCGACAAAAACCCAATGAACAAAGGGCCGCTGCTGATAGGAAAAAAGACCTTGGAGGAACAATAGGAGCTTCCAAGAGAAACGCGAAAAAAAAGGATAAGAGAGGCTCTCTCTCGTTCACGGCCAGTTGCCACGTAGATTCCGAAGGGAGACTGGAGGGAATTCGGCAGGAGGGCAAGCCTGCTCTCCGGCTTGGCGGGAAAATCTGGACCAATCGTGGCTTAGAGATCGGGCTGGTTTTTTTTCTACGTTTTTTTTTGGAGGGAGGGTGTTTATCTAGGTTAACACGGTTTTCAGAGTTTGGAAGATTTATGGTTTATTCGTTGATAATTCGTTCGATAACCGAGATGCTCTTTAAAATCTGAATAATTTGTCGGAATATCGAAAATCACTACACAGCAGAAGACATTGTCATCGAGCTATTTGGCCCGCCGTTTGTTTAGGCAGACTCTCTGCAAACGAGTGCGAGCGAAGCCAATTAGACCAGACGCTGGCGCGTATAGGCAGCCACGAGATGAAAAACGAACAGAGAGCTGGCCAGAGAGAGAGAGAGAAAGAGAGATATAGAAGATCCAAGCAAACATTCCGGCAGGGATTGGAAGAAAAGGCCCGTGCCTTTCGCAGAAAGACCCTTGCTTTTCGGAAAGGGAAATACATATCTCCTCTTTCCCTAAGCCCTATGGCGGCGCGTTTTCCTTTTAAATCATTCGTTAAATTTGGCGCTGCGCGTCCGGCTGGTGGGCAAAGAAAGGCTGGAGGGCGTAGATTCGCGTATACCGGTCAGCGATACACAGCCCGCGACCGCCTGGTGTGCTTTTTCTGGT
Source organism: Anagyrus pseudococci (assembly GCA_030522585.1). NCBI lineage: Eukaryota > Metazoa > Arthropoda > Insecta > Hymenoptera > Encyrtidae > Anagyrus > Anagyrus pseudococci. Next base: position 102,281 of record JAPYYQ010000480.1, read on the forward strand.
CGGCGAAGGGAGAGAAAGAGGAGGAATCGCCGAGTCACCGACGGCATCTTCCACGTTAAGAGAGGGATGATGCACTTGTTCCTCTTATGTTGCACACTCTGCCTTCATTTATCTCCTGTTAAAGCGACGCGAGCGACGTTTCGGCTTTTTTTTTCTGCGGACACGCCCCCATCTTATGGATGAGACGCTGCGAGAGACCGGGAGCGGGAGGATGGATGGATTTTGGAGCTACAATATCATCGCGGCGGCTTCTAAGCAAGTTTCTCCTTTCTTGGTGAATAAATATTATTTTTATTAGTGGTTACATAAAAAAGTTTACCAACGATACCCAAGCTGCCGGCTCAAAACCCATGCTCGACCGGTAACAATCAAAAAGCGCGGGCGCTCTGTAATTTCCAGACGAGCGATCACAGCGTTGAATCGGCATACACACGATCCCTCTCTCTCTCTCTCTCTCTCTCTCTCTCTCATTCCCATCTTCAAGCGCTACTCGATAATCTTCTCCCCCCTCGACTCATCAATTGCTCCTCAAAGAGAAAAATAAAATCGCGGCATCCGATTAACGCCGATTTCCAGGAAAAAGCGCGGACAACAGCTGCGCATTCCTCGGTGCGCGTGCCGCGCGATTGTGTATAGCGGGAGGAAGCGCGGCGAGGGGTACGACAAAGGAAGCCGGCCGGCTTATACATACTCTCTTTTGCGCGTCGACGAGCAAAAGGGAAGATACGCGCGGGAGTAGGAGGCTGCTTTCACGCTATATAAGGTGGGGCTATTTAAATGCCCGGGGACGCGTTTAAATGTCTCTCGGCGCGCGAGGCTCGCCGGGCCAATAACACGGCTCGTATACCCTGTCCAACGGATAAAACGAGCAAAAGCGGAGAAAGGAACGAAGATATGGAGAGGGGGCGAGTGGAGGAGGAGAAGGGGTGTCTCGTGAGGAAAGGTCCAGCGAAGAGAGGGAGAAAGAGAGCTTGGACAAGGATAGAGCGCTCCGTTGCGCTCCGGCATGTATACCCCCACGCGGACAGAGCGGCTCTTCTCGTATTGCTTCATTTTTTAACGGTCGTTTCGCGCGCCTCCAGGGAGGAGAAGCGTCGGATGCTCTCCCGCACTGGCTCCACTCGCGCGCGCCTTTCTTCCCGCGCTTCTTTCTCCTCCTTTTTCTCCCTTGGATATCTTTCGGCTCGGGTTCTGTTTATTGCGGATTTCGTAGCTGATTAGACACTTGGGCTATTGTTGTGGATTATATCATGTTGTTTCAAAGTCATTTTCAATTTTGAAAGAAATTTAAAAAAGAAGAAAAAGAAAAGAAAATTCTTAATGATCAATTGAAGAAACTAGAGCCGAGACGTCTGGGTAAAGCTCGCGTTACCGATATCCCCATTCAAGGTTAATGTGTTTTCGGGATCTTCCAATAGGCACAATATGCAAACGAGAGCCAATAAGTCGAACAGACAAATACTCGAGTAGCGGCGGCGGATCGAGTGTACTCGAGAATGGAACAATAGAAAAGAAGAGACAAAAAAAAACGTAAGAAGAGCTCCGGTGGGGAGGTAATAAATTGCACGAACTCTCGGAAAGAGTCTCTCGGCCGGGCGAAAAAAAAGGGCGGGGTAGACGACGAGAGCGCTACGCCTACGGAATCTCAACGGCCTGAAAGCGGACTCTCGCTCTCTCGAGCCTCCGCTAATTTTCCCAAACGCGCCGACTACGAGAATAAGGCTGGATGGGCTGGATGGTCAGTTGGATGCTTCTCTCTCGTGTATGTCGGGTGGGCGTGTAGGTAACGACGCGCGAACTTTGACGAGATTGTATTGTTAGGACGATCGGGGCATCTTTGCTGCTGAGAAGGAGCTCTGATTGTTTCTCAAGTGAGAGTCTGAACTACGAGCTGTTCTGCTTCTTTCTTCTGTTTTTTAAAAAAGAAAATTGTTTATCCGATGCATATTTAAAAAAAAGCCATATGCCATTGCTACCAAATAACCGTACTTATGAATGAAAAGGCAAGTCGATCCGAAGATCAAGTAAAGCCGGGAGTCCAACGGTTACGTTACATATCCCCGATGCCAGTACTACAAGCCAAGAGCAACAGGTATAGGCGTAACCTGCTATTACGACTCGCGGCCGAGCGGCACCCGCTGGCCCTTCCTTTTAAGAAAGCGACTGTAACCCTTTCTTCCGTCCGCGGCTCTCCTTCCTGCGTCGCTTAATACTCCGCGAGTATATACGGGGCTTATCGCCCGTGCGGTTCTTATAAGGTTGACGCGCGTCGTTGCGCTTCGCCGCGTCACTCGAGAGCTGGGGGAGGATGACGAGCCGAAGTGGAGTTATTGTTTCTCTCTACGGGGCTTGTTTGCTTGGACATACGCAAACAGTGCTTCGTTTGTTGCTGGTATAAGGTTTTTGCGAGAAGTAAAGGAACGTGTGTTTGTTTGAGTGCAGCTGGATCTTGCAGAGGCAAACAAACTTTTGCGTCTTAAGCCGTAGAAAGAGAGATCCTCGTAACCTTATTCACAGCGGCTAGACTTCGGTAATCCAAGAAGCCCATCATTGTCGAGATGGGCATCTTCGCGTTAGCTACAACCGAACTTCATTCACTCCCGCCTTATTTTCCAGCCGTTGAAAAGCCAACAAAGCGCGTAGGAGGCGAAGGAGGGATAAAAAAAAAACGAAGAAGCAACCCAACGAACTTCTCTCTCGTTCAACGGCCTCATTCTCCTGGGCATAATAGCCCGGTATAGCGCACTTCTCTCGGCCGGCGGCGGAGAAAATTCAATCGTTACGCCCGCCCGCGCCTACTTACATACACAGCCACGCGCCCGCGCATTCCAATGGGCCTCGAGAAAGCAACCGACGAAAAAGAAGAAAAAAAAACGGCGAGACCAGCCGAATTGGAGAAGAGGAGTGAGAGGAAAAGTGCAGTCGCGTGCCTAGCGAACCGGGATGAAACACGGAGGTGGGGGTGTTCGTGGGCGGTTGGCGCGTAGAAATAAAGAAGAGGAATCCGAGGGGATCCGTTAGGAAACGGTGATCCTCCGCGGGCGCTCCATTATCGCGGAAGAGACGCGGGCGCTCCTCCTTTGTCCATTGTTATAACATACCCTTGGCGTTTATACACACCGACGGTTGTACTCTCTCTGCTCCCCCCAACAATGTGCGATTCGAGGAGATAGGTCCGCGGGTCTACTTCCTCTTTCACCCTCGGCTTTTTTTTTTTTTGCTCCTTCTAGGAACGCGCACCCACGCGCCGGTAACCGAAAGACTCAAGATGCGCAGTTGAGAAGCCGGGAGGCGAAGCGCGAATCAACGACTCTCGCCTATAGATGCCCCCGGATAAATAAAGAAGCCGTCAATACGATCTTCCCTGCTGCAGCATCGGGTTTTACAATGGAGTTTGGGATACGTATAGCTGTGGGGGCGGGATAAGAAGCAGCACGCGAGTGGCGCGTGCTGCGGTGCAGACTTTCGCCGGAGTCCAGAGGGGGCGCGGATTCGGAGGCGGAAGGAGAAAAAAAGCATGCGGAAGAGGGTAGAGAGAGAGAGCCTTTTACCCGGCGAGGCTCCGGGGAATTTTTGTGAATGAACGTAGGAGGCAGAGCCCCTTGTGAATGAACGAGGGAGACTGGCGACTCGGTGTCGCCGGACACCACAGGCCCGTTGTCTCTTGCGGCCGAGGACTGCGCCCCCGTCGATACGGGCGGCCGGTTCCGCGAACGACAGACCCTATGCACGCTTCTTCTTGGCTTGGAGAACAGTTGGCTGAGGAAGCGTCTTAGAGTTGCGCATCTCTCTCTTTATGCATGGGAAAAAGGTGGAAATTTTTCGTCAAGTGCACCAGTTTTCGGTGGTAACTAATGGGCCCCCAAACGCCACTGTTAGTGCACCAGTACAGGGCGGGGGATGAGTGTTTCATTGTGGGCCGAGTCAACAGAGCCGGATTCGTGAATGCTTAATGTGCTTTCCGGTCTCAATTCTCACTTTCGGAGGCTATTTTGCCTCTTTCTATTCGGGACGCGCAGTTTGGAAAACTGGGGCTCTCTTTTTTGCGCAACACTAATTTGCCTATTTGTGGAGGGATGTGTCTATTATTGGGGTAAAGCTAAAGAGAGAGAGAGAGAGAGAGAGAGAGAGAGAGAGAGAGAGAGAGAGAGAGAGAGAGAGAGAAAGAGAGTTCGGGAAATTTCACTTCCTAGAGCCCCGGTCTTTTTCCGGTGTGACTATTGTCGAGGAGTCTGCGTCATCAGGGTAGTGCGATGATCGTGATTCTTTTATTGCTTACGATTTGAAAGAAACAAAAATCATGTATATACACAAAAAAGTATATTTTATCACACTTTCGTTATGTTTCATATCCTAACGTACCCAAATTTTGAAAAACGAAATCTGAAGAGCTACGGCCGTAGATCAAGCCACAATAGCATCAGCAGATTCCAATCAAGCCCCCCCCCCCCCCCAAAGAAATCGAGAGTGTGAATAGCCCAAGTCGGCAAAGGATCCGATTGTTTCGTAAACAAGCACAGCGCGGCCGCATTGATCTGTCATACACACATGTATAAAAATGGCAGTATGGGAGCTAAAAGAGGCGCCCCTGAGAAAAGCGCCGCTTACGCGTAAGACGCGCCGGTTTCCTCTCTTTCTCTCTCCGCGTATACCTGTGCGGGGGAGAATGGAAGATCGCGGCGACTTTTTTCCTCTTTCACCGGCGCCCCCGGGGGCTTTCCCTCCCGCTAACCGATGAGAAATCTTTGCTCTGGAATTTTTCAACGTCTGCATAGGGGGGAGGAGGAGGAGGGTACGCGACGGTTGGAAGTAGCATTGGATGTATATATGCGGGACGTTCGCGACCGCGCCAACGAACTCTTCTTTGTCAGAGCGATTAGCCGGCGTTTTTATTGAGTGATACCAGAGCAGGAAATAATTCGTGGGTATTGAGGAGTCGAAGGAGACTCTTTGGACCTGGTTTTTCGGATGTTTTCTTTTGACGCTGGAAATTTTCTATTGATTAAAATGTGTTTGTATATAAACAACGTTAATTTTAAGCTAAAAATGTCGATTATTTTGCGAGATAATTTTTCCCCCCTGTGTTTTATAAACCAACGGTTTTATTCAGATTTTTATCACCTGGTTTCATTTATAATCTACGCAACGTCTCTTATTACGCAACAGACCCAGAATTTTCGTAGAATTAGAATCCGAGATTTGCCGAGTGTGCTAATCAACGAATTTTTAGCACCTGCCCCGCTCACGAGGCAGATATGGACCATCTGCCATTACCCTTCTTCCTTCAAATTCGCCAAAATCCTCTGCTCTCATAAGTCAGTTATTTAAAAAAAAAAAAATCGTTAGGCCCACCCAGCATTACTACCAATCTATCCCCCTGGGAAGCATCCCACAGCGGAAGAACAAACTTGCACACGCGAGAGTGGTCGAGCCGATTAAGTTGATTCAAGCTTTCACTGGCTGCCGCCAACAATGCCCGGCTCTCCATCAGCCATAAGTCTTCACGAGATTTGGCCATACTTGTCGCCACTGTGTCTCGCTTCGTGTGAGCCTCGCTCCATAATAGCCCCACACGCACGGACCAGTGGCCCTTAGATACAATAAGGCGGATGTAGGTTTCCCCAGCGAGCTTGGTTATGAGAGAGAAAAAAAAAAGAGAGAGAACGGAAGAAAGCCAGCGTACTCTCCCACTCACTCTCTTTCTCGCGAAAGAGAAAAGAGCAACCCTTTTCATGCGCTGCCTTCTTCTATCGTTATTGCGATACAACGCTCGGCCGGCTTCGCCTTGAAGTTGGGCTCTGAGAGGGAAAGGGAGAGAGTTGGGCCTTTAAATGCCCGGCATTAGCTTCTCGGGTCTGTTTGTCTGTTTTCTTTCTCTTTTTTTTTGCTTCCTTTTACTTTTAGTTATTCTTCTGACACAGAAGCTGCCGCGTTTCCGTTGGTCTACGTTTGGAAGTTTTGCGGATGTGATTTATACTTTACACAATCACATGCAACTTAAACTTTATTTTTACAAAGTTTTAAAAATAAAATAATAAACAAAGGATTTGTAATCAAAGAAAAGTCCCATTAAGCCCATCAAAAAAGAGAGCAATCTTTTCGCAAACTCCGGAAGAAGGAATAAATCATCAAGATAATAAGCGGCCCAAGATCCAACAGAAAAATCCCGTAATACCCAGTCAATTATCACTTATAATCTCGCAGCAGCAGCAGCAGCCGCCGCGCTCTTTTCTCCGAAATCCGCAGATGAATGTCCGGCAATAATCTGGCAGTGCCTAGTGAGCACCTTTCGCTCATCTATGTTTTCAGTGAAACACCGGACAACGCGCATGCGTCCGAAGAAAGAGAGCCGGTGTGTGGGCCTGCACAAAACACCCAACAGATGCGGTATAGAACTGGAAAAAAGACCAAGCACTCGGGGTGCCGGCACGCGCTGGACCGGCGCCAAAAGAGTTGCTCGTCTATATGAGAGAAGGAAAGAGTTTCTAGCGACGTTGGAATTTTCCAGGCGAAGTTCCCGAATAACAAGCTGACCACCTACCACGGCTCTTTTTACCTGCAACCACGAAGTACGCGCTAGAGGAGACAAAGGATAAACCGAGAGTGAGAGAGTAAGGGAAATTGAGAAGTTCCTCCCAGGAGAAAAGGGCTGGCGGAAGCGTGCATAATTAATTGAGCCCGAGAGAGGGCACGCGCCCCCGCAAACGAGCCTTCACTTGCTCCCAAGAGGGACTTACGCCCTTCATGACCCTTTAGGGCCCTCTCTTTTTTATTATGTATGTAGAGATTCGGGGAAAGTGCGGTTAATGGACGGACTAATTTGCCGGAATCGAAGCCGGAATTTGGAGCAGGTGAGAATGCTCGTCGTGGGACGGGATTTTGGAAATGTGGGGTATGTGGGGCTGAATCGGGAGGAAACGCTGCTGCATTCCGATGTCGAAAGGGGTTGCTTGTCGTCGAGCGTGTGAATGCTCTGGAATGCAGATTGCGGCTCTTCTTATTCTGCCTCATCCTGATTTGGCTACTAAGCTTTTTCTTTTATTTCTCTCTTTTTCCGGTAACCGTTTTCCGCGTGTGTTTGCGGGGGAGAGTGGCTTTTAAGAGGTGTATGGGGCCGTAACAATTGCACAGTTTTTCAAACTCAACTAGAGGACGAATGAAGACACGCAAAATTTTAAGGAACACCCCCCATGTCCAGGGCATCGGACGCACAAATCAGCGATAATTTGTCTTCTTCGTCACTGCTGCCTTGCTCGCACGTCTCAATTTGTCTCATTTCGTCGTAAAAACGACCTGACGTCCGTCAGGTTGATTCTATGAGCAAAGATGCCTCAATACTCCCTAAACTTCGTTAAACAGACGAGTCCAAGGCGACGTCGAGAACCCGTTGTCGTCCGGGCCAGCGTCCAAACACGAAAATTCCTCGAAGGAGCAAAAATCGGCACAGAAGCTCGAGCCTTTCCCAAAAGTCGAGCACTCGGTTTCCATCCCATTCGGTCATTCAAATGACCCGAGCACAATACGAGCGTCGAGTGCTGGAGGGCTGGACCCTACGTCCGCAGATCGTTAGAATGTAGGTCGCGCCCGGTGACAAATCATTGCTCTTCCTTCGCTATAATGGCAAGTTGGAAGAATAGAATAGCCGCGGGCTCTTCTTCGCGCGATTTTAAGCTCGGCTCGCGTGTCGATAACGACGTCGCATCTGTTGGCCGTTGCTAGCAGCGCTTCGCGGAAGGCTCTCGGCTCGAGATAACTAAGATTTTCGCTTTTCAAACTCTCTCTCTCTCTCTCTCTCTCTCTCTCTCTCTCTCTCTCTCTCTCGGCTACGGTCATTGTCGGCAGGTGATATATGGCGGAGTCTCGCCCTTGTAAAGACGTCTCTAAGACGGCCAGCGTGAAAGCTTGGAGAGGAAGCGGAAAAAAAAAACAAGTGTGAATTCGAACCGCTTTGGGACTCTCTATACCTGGTGCGGTATCGGTTCTTTTTTTTTCGGTCACTGTCTCGGGTGTGGTCTAATCGGTCTCAATGAGCGCGTAAGAACCGAGAAACTAAGGAAGAATTGAAAAAGTCTCGGGGTCTTGGAAGCCGGGCATAAATATGATCCTGAGCTTGACGTTTTCTTGGCTATTGACAGGGACTGCTGATCCAAGTTTTTTTTTCTTTTTGTTTAAACGATTATTCGTTAAGAAGTCCGTCTCGTCCTCAACGCACCAAGATCCAAAAATCGCAGTGTCGGGCACGTGTCCCGTGCACCGGACATTGTATGTCCCACTCGCAAAGGGTCTCCCACATACCTCGGATTCACAACTTTTCTTCTCCCGCATACACACACGCACACATATACGCGCGAAAGAGGCGCGTGCTCGCGTCCATTCAGCAATGCCGGCTCTTCGGAAAATTCCGGCCTGACATTCCCGGGGGCTTTTAAAGACCCGCCAGCTCTTTTCTCTCTCTCTCTCTCTTCTGCTCACACTCTCGGCTGCTGGATGCGTGTGGCGCTTCCAGGAACGCGCCCGGCAGGAGCAAGGCAATTTTGGCTTGAGGAAATGTAAATCTCCGCGGCGCTTCAATGGCCTCAATAGAAGCCTGCTTATTGCCAATCACGTGTCAACGTGCCGCTCACTCTCTTGAGTACGCGCGCGACCGCTCGCGTTTCTTTGTCGCGTGGTGCTTGCGTTACCCAACAATGTTACCCTATGCGATGTAAAGAACTTCTTTCTGTCTCTGCGACAATTTCCCTCCTCTTGCCGTACTTCGTTTTTTCTTTGTGTATTTTTACACGGAAAAATGCGCGGATAGTCCGGAAGACCTGCTTACAACTTCTCGTACATTAATCGCGTGAAAAATAAAATCCAAATGCTTCATAATACAGTACTTTAACGCTTCTACCTGTCATCGCGCACTTTTAATATACGTTTATGAAATATTACGTCGCTGCATTAACGAGCCGTCAAAGTTTGAAAAATAGTCTTTCTATTCGACGCGCAGGTTGAGCCGCTAAAAACTTCGTATTGAAATAACGTCCGCTGCCCCCCCCCTTCCCGCGCAAGCCTCGTCGCTCAATTTTTCACATGGAAAAACGAAAGAAACTACCTGCCAGGTTCAACGGGCCCAAATATTGTGAAGCCGTCGTATTAAATCAGGCCCTGAAAAACTAACGCGCACTTCGTTCATCGAGCCGTCAAGAAAATTCCCGCGGTCTCGTGTGTGCGTGCGTGTGGGGGGGAAAAAGAGAAGAAAAAAAAAGAACTTCGTTGGCTATAGCGGTGAAGCTACAAGGTATAGAAATGCTTTCTCCACGGGCGACAGTTTTCGGGGAAGCGCAAACGAAGTTGAGACGCTATGCTGAAAGCCGCTCACGTGTGAGGCCCCTGCGCGCGGGGGAGGAGGAGGAGAACACGAGGGGTATTTCTTTGTGTTCGGAGTAGGCGGGCGGACAGGCTCTCCGCGATCGCCGAAGTTTCGTGGCGGCTCGTGTGTCGGGGAGGGCCGGATTAACGAGGTGAAGTGGAGCGGAGAAAGGAGGCGCACAGCCCCCGGGACGGTTTTTCCTTTTTTTTTACCTTTCGTTTTGGGCATAGGACGAAGGAGCTAAATGTCATTTGGAAGCACTCACCCGCACTCGCTGGCCTCGTGGCTCCGATGATGCTCCGCATCCTCTAGGTTCTCTGGAAAACGAGAAAACGAGAAAGATGAATACGCTTGAAGTGACAACGGAGAACTTCGCGCAATGTGTTTTGTGTGCATACATAGCCTTGCTGCTCGCGCCTGTGCTTTCTTTGTCCAGCCGAGAAAGGCCAAGGCTATTATTGGTATTTTTTTTTTCATGTTATAAATATTTTTTTTTAGGTAAACCTTCGAGCAACGCTTTCTTATTCTCAACTGCGAAATGGCGTGAGATGAATTATTAAGCAATCAAATCTTTTCAAAGCCGCAATCTGATTTTTACCCATTGTTACGCGCCACAGGCCATATGTGCAGACGCCGATTAGCGCAACTGTTCAGGTTGGTGCACATGTTCGGATTTTCGGCGCTTGAATACGTAATTCGTAAGCCACAAAGGTATAACGTATACACTTTTTCTTATTTTGTTTATAAAAATTACGTAAACACACAAGTTTTTACCAAAAAGCCAAAAAAAAAAACTGTTGAACAAAGAAACACGTAAAAACGCATTCCGAACTTCCAACGGACTAAGGCTCGAGAGTCTCCTCAATCATTCAATGCGCTCGATTACGAAATTCCATTACGCGCTTTACGACTAAGGTCCATTAACCTCTCTTCCCCTTTCCTTCTCGGCGTAATAAACAGCAGGCATATTATATATATACAGGGCCACGTGCGTGGTCTCGTGCGCTCGCGAGCTATGAATCACGCCGGGCCATGTATACGTACAGCAAGCAGCTGTTCCTCGGCCGGTGCGCTATCTCTTTCCCCGACGTTGTCGTTACAGACGAAGCTCCAACCCCTGCGAAGAGCACGCCTGATATTTCTCTCCCTCTCTCTCTCTTGCGCTTGCACTACTATCTGACCTCCCTTTTAACCCCTAGGCATCCCCTATACATGTCGCTCGGATTTCGATGCGCCCCTGTCCCTACAGCTCCCTTTTTCGATGTATAAATGTCGATGCGCGCCCGCATGCAAGGGACGTTGCTCTACCCTGATATCGTCCTAAAGGATTGCCGATTTGCAACGCGTCTCTCTCTCTCTCTCTCTCTCTCTCTCTCTCGATCAATAATCGACTTTGCTCTGCAAAAGGGATTCGAACGTCAAGCATTTGCCACCCCAAAAAGCAATAAGAAACAATTTTTTACAATTTTCTCGCCAGCAAGTTTTACACTAAGAAAAAAAAAACAAGTATGATTGTTTCTTTTTTCAAAAACGACAATCAATATTTGTAAAAAAAGCTTTATAAATAACTCACTGCAAGCAAACATTTCTTATATATTAAACACGTTTAGTTTTGCATGCATGAAAAACAATTTGTAGTTCCACGGTAATAATCAATAAAATCATTAACATTTGCAGATTTCGTTTCAACTATCAGTAATACATTTATCGTTGAAGCGGCAACATTTGCCAAACCAAAAAATCATGATTTACGTAAAATGTTTTATCATATGTTGCTTTATTACTATCATTGTCCACAGGGTGAGATGTAATAATTTTGACTTTGTAAATGATATTATTGATCACATAACGGCAGAAACACGTGCAGATGCTGTGTCCTTACTTACACTAAGTAATAACAAATTTTCTTCGCTGTCATTGAATATTTTAAATAAAATCGTAAAAGTTTTTCCTACGCGAGTCATAAATCTAAAGAAATTTACCAACTCAAGTGCTTTGTCAAAATTTAATGAGACGTATACCACCATACCAAGACCTAACAGACTTAAAATTTTGTTGATCGAAACTCAAGGAGAAGACCAATTGGTTTTTTTAGGATTTTCACGTTTGTTCGAACTACTACAAACGCTTACTCAAGATGGACCACGACCCTATTGCCTTGTAATTCACGTGCGGAATGAATATTATTCAAAAATGGACAATATATTAATATTTTTATCTCAAAAATTGTTTTTTGATGTGACAATTATCGAAATAGTTCCACCTAAGGTAACTTTTAATTCAATCAAATCATTGAATATAGATAATCAACGCCCAAGTTTGAGAATACATCATTACAATCCATTTAATGGTGTTCATACCAATCTGTCTTATTTTGCAAATGTTACATTGTTTCCTGACAAAATAACTAACTTATACGGATATCAATTTCGGGTAATTTCACATAATGTTTTGCTGCCTGAAAAACAAATAGTAAATAACTCGACTCTGAAGGATTGGGATTTTGGTAGGTGTGGCGGGGTAAGCCGAATTTTTAGTCAATCATTAAATGCTTCCGTTTGTAAAACACGTGTAGATATTTTAAATGGTGATTATTCAGCTGCGATAAAAAGACTAAGCATGTCAGATCAATTAGACTATGTATATTGTAAAAAAAACACTCCTATTATTAACAACAATGACTTTTGTTTTCTTTTTATAGTAAAAACCCACAGGCTTTCTATTTTGCTGTAAAACATTACGGTTATTATGAAATGAAAGTGAATTGGGGATTTATTGAGAAAATAAGTTGTGTCACATTTACTATTATTTCATTCATTTTATTGAAAAAAATATGTTTTGTAAATCTAAATTTTGGACGGTATACAATATTATAACAATTATTGTAACGGGAGCTAGTGGTATCTTTACTCCTTTTCCTCGCAAAATTATTGAAAAAATTATATACATGGGTCTTATAATTGTGTCTGTGTCTTATATATCGGACACACTAAGTGAAATTTTTGATGCTTCGCTTCTAATTAAAAAATTTGATAACTTCATTAGTAATCAAGATTTACTAAACCCAGCTTTAAATCTCTACGTTAGTAATTCACAAAGCGAGGAATTGAATTATTTGGCACAATTTGATTCAAATTTTTTAAAGTTGCTGCTACAGAAACTCAAAGTACCTAAAGATATGACTGATGTAATTGAAACCTTTAGATGTGAATTATTGTTGAACGCATCATCAATTAATTTATGTACCGGTACATTAGAACACTTTCAAATATTATTAGATATGAATGAGATTGACGAAAATGTACAGATTAGTATTATTCCCGAAACGTATTTGCCCATTATCGAATGGGGTACGTATTACTTTTCAAAAAGATCACCTTATGTTTATAAATATAATTTACTGTTACGTAAACTGACAGAATCAGGCATTTCTGAATTTATTTACAGTCAATATTACACAAACTATTATCAGTTTAAGTTAATAAATGAGAGAGATGAACGTTTGAAGAAGTATCTTTATAGCGTTATTCCAATTGCTCTGCGTAAAAACAAAAAATACGTATCAAGAAAAGGTATTGTTACCGACGCATATTATATAGTTGGTGTCTATTTTATTTTATCCGTAATAATAATATGTTGTTTAACTTTGGGGATTGAAATTGTACATCATAAGTATAAAATGAATTTATCACTAACAAAACGATTTCGACACCGGCGTCGTCATTTACAATTGACTCGTAATCGCTGCAAACCACTTCGCCTTCAAGTTCAACCTCTATTCCCATAATTTGATTCTTAGAAAGTTCTATTCTGAAATGATTTTTTACATATATTTGAATTAATGCGTAAATTATGTTCTTTGAAGTGTATCTTACTTATTTTGAATAAATATTTTTGAAAATGTTACGATTAAGCTTTATAAAAATTATTTTAAACACCTCTTATTAAAAAATATAGTGAACTATGAATTACAAAAATGCAAGTCATTTAATACCTTGTACTTGCATAACTCCTCAATCCTTTGAAGCAACGATCGAGAATTTTTCTATATAATAGAAAGCTAGAAGCCGAGGTGAAAAATTTGCATGCAACATTCCCATTACCCAATTTCACGCGGTAAGAGAAAAGGATGTTCATATAGGCTGGGGAGTGTATGCGGGCTCGAGAGCGCTGCATATGCCGCACACGTGAGCGTAAATCACGGGGACACACTCGTGTATCCGAAAAAGACGTTGGGGTGGAGACACTTTGTGGCTCGTCACTGTCCGCCCCGTATACTATAAGGTGATTGACCAAATTGCCAATAGCTTGGAAAGCATTTTTACAGCTTTGAATAAAATAATAATTTTTATACGACAATTGCTAGTGATGGTTTGTTAAAAGTTGGAGGAAAAAAGACGTGTGGATTTACCGTTTTTGACCTTTCTTTAATGACGAAAGGAAAGAGATGTATATGTATTACGCGTAAGGGCTGTAGTTTATACACACATGAGAACATTTATTAAACATTAGACACGTTTAGCTTTGCATGCTTAAAAACCATTTGCAGTTCTACAGTGATAATCAATAAAATCATTAGGATTTGCAGACTTTTTTCATGTATCAGTAATACACTTTTAGTTGAAGCGGCAACATTTGCCAAACACAAAAAATTATGATTTACGTAAAATGTTTTTTCATATGTTACTTCGTTATTATCTTTGTCCACAGTGTGAGATGTAATAATTTTGATCTTGTAAATGATATTATTGATCACATAACAGCAGAAACACGTGCGGATGAAGTGTCTTTGCTCACGACAAGTAATAATCAATTTTCTTCGCTATCTTTGAATATTTTAAATAAAATCGTAAAACTTTTTCCTACTCGAGTTATAAACTTAACAAAATTTACCAACTCAAGTGCTTTGTCAAAATTTAATGAGACTTATACCACCATACCAAGACCTAACAGACTTAAAATTTTGTTGATCGAAACTCAAGGAGAAGATGGATTGGTATTTTTAGGATTTTTACGTTTGTTCCAACTACTACAAACGATTACTCAGGATGGACCGCGACCTTACTGTCTTGTAATTCACGTACGCAATGAATATTATTCAAAAATGGACAATATTCTTACTTTTTTATCTCAAAAATTGTTTTTTGATATTACTATTATCGAAATAGTTTTACCAAAGGTACCTTTTTATTCAATCAAATCATTGAATATTTATCAGCAGAGACCAAGTTTGAGAATACATAACTACAATCCGTTTAATGGTGTTCATACCAATTTATCTTATTTCACAAATGTTACATTGTTTCCCGACAAAATAACAAATTTATACGGATATCAATTTCGTGTAATTGAAGCTTATGAATTATTGGTTGAAAAACAAAACATGTACAACTCGGCTCTAAAAGATTGGGATTTTGATAGACCTGGCGGGGTAAGCCGAATTTTCAGTCAATCATTAAATGCTTCTATCTGTAAAAAAAGTGTGAATTCTTCGAATGGTGATTATGGGGATGAGATAGCAAGACTAAGCATGTCAGATAAATTTGATTATTTTTATTATGAACTTATAAGTCCTTTAACAATAAACAATGACTTTTTGTTTTCTGTTTATAATTTTAACCCACAATCTGTACATTTTGGTATAAAACATTATGGTTATTATGAAACGAAAGTAAATTGGGAATTTTTTACAAAAATCAGTTTTATTACATTTACTATTATTCTATTCATTTTATTGAAAAAAATATTTTACTGTAAATCTAAATATTGGACGATATACAATATTATTACAATTATTGTAACGGGAGCAAGTGGTGTCTCTACTCCTTTTCCTCGAAAAATCATTGAAAAAATTCTATACTTTGGTCTTGTAATTTTGTCTGTATCTTTCATATCGGACACAATAAGTGAAATTTTTGACGCTTCTTTTCTAATTAAAAAATTTGATAACTTTATTACTAATCAAGATTTACTGGACACACCCTTATCTCTCTACGTAAGTAATTCACAAATACTTGAATTGAGATATTCGAAAATATATAATTTAGATTTTTTAAATTCACTGTTGAAGAAACTCAAGGTACCGAAAAATCTGACCAATGTAATTGAAACATATAATTGTGAATTAATGTTGAACGGATCAATAATTAATTTATGTACTGGTTCAGTGGAACAATTCCAAATATTATTAGACCTTATCGTTGAGAATAATGAAAATGCACAGTTAAGTATTATTCCCGAAACTTATATACCCTTTGCCAAATGGTTTACGTTTTACTTTTCAAAAAGATCAC
Source organism: Anagyrus pseudococci (assembly GCA_030522585.1). Lineage (NCBI taxonomy): Eukaryota > Metazoa > Arthropoda > Insecta > Hymenoptera > Encyrtidae > Anagyrus > Anagyrus pseudococci. Next base: position 117,926 of record JAPYYQ010000480.1, read on the forward strand.
CTTATATCTATAAATATAATTTACTGTTACGTAAACTGGCAGAATCAGGTATTTCTGAATTTATTTACAATCAATTATACACAAACTATTACCAGTTTAGATTAGTAAGAAATAAAGATGATCGTTTTACAAGATATCTTTATAGCGTTAATCCAATTGCTCTGCGTAAAAACAAAAAATACGTATCCGGAAAAGGTATTAGTACCGACACATCTTATATAGTTGGCGTCTATTTTATCGTATTCATAATGATAACATCTTGTCTTATTTTGATGATTGAAATTATACGTCACAAGTATAAAATGCACTTATCACGAACAAAACGAGTTCGGCACCTGCGTCGTCATTTAAAATTGAGACGTGGTCACTGCAAACTACTTCGTATTCAAGTTCAACCTCCATGCCCTTAATTTGATTCTCAGATAGTTTTATTCTCGTATGATTTTTTACAAATGTTTGAATTTATTGCGTTAATTTTGTTCTTTGAAATGTACTTTCTACTTATCTTTCAATAAATCTTTTTGAAAATGTTCCAATTAAGCTATTTACAAATTATTTTAAACTCTTATTGAAAAATATAGTGAGCTACGAACTACCCTTCATCAATATCAACTTTCGTTAATAAATGTTGAAATGATAAACAAAAAAAGAATTTTCCTAAGCTATGGAATTGCTTTTTAGTGTCCACGGGAAAATGCATCTTTTTCGTAACTTCGTAAGTTGCGGCAGTTTTCCGAAGCTCCAATGGAAAAACGCTTCCCGCTTTTTCCCCCCTGCGCTCGGTCGATGAATGAGCCTAACGTTTACGAATGAATCGGCAAAGGAAGAACACTCGCCGGTCCATATTGCTATACATCCTCCCTCGAGTTCTTACGAGGCTTTACCGACCGAGGCGAAAATCGCCGGTAAAGCAACTGAAATATTTTTAATAATACGTTCATATTTTTCGAGCCATCATTAAAAATTTTCATGTAAAAAAATAAACAAGCTGAAATATCAAATATTTAAACTGAAAAAAAAAGGAAAAATCAGTTAAGAGCTCCTCGGACGAACGAAGAAAGTGCATTAAACCCAAGCAATCCTCCAACGGAAGTACAGAGTCGTCGCCAAGGGAGCGTGTAAGCGCGGGGGGGAACGAGGTAAAGGAGGGTACCGAACTCGGAATACCACATAAAAAATCGAGTGTCGTGAGCGCGGAGGGGGTGAACGCACGCGGAAGCCGAGATTTCGTGCATTACGAAAATACACGTCGTCCTAGGCGCTGCTTCTTTTCCTCTTTCTCGGCTTCTCCCCCTGTTATCAGCCTATCGTTCTCCGTCAATTTCACGCGTCGCCGGAAGCCGGATGCGACAGTCTACCGAGCATACACGCTGCGCGGCATAGAGAAACGACCGCTGAAAATAGGCGAGAGCCTGGAGGGGGATGAGGCCCGAGGGAGCCAATGTCCCTGGCTGACTCTATTTCTCTCTTTCTCTATCGTGTGTAAACACGCTGCTCTCGATCCCGCCTGTACACCTATTAATATCACCCGAGGCTTTCCCTCGGCGCGTACGACAGGGAAAATCGAATTATCTTGTAAAGCCGCGAAGGGGGCGCGGGGCAATTTATAGAGCTCGATGTATACGAGCGAGTTTGAAGCTGCTTCTGGCTTTTTGACGTAAGCGCGCAGTTGTTTCGAGAGGGCAGTTCTATTATGTTTCGTTTTTATGTTACTGAATTGCTATTAAATTTTTTATGGCACTATACGTTTGAGAGTAAAAATTGACCCTTTTTTTATTGTGACAGTCCACGGTGCAGTTTATTGTTTTAGAAACGGGAAACGAAATTAAATTAAACGATATCTGGTAGGGTTCATAAACATGTGAAATTGGGTTTAAACAATTGTTACAATAATTTTTTCCTAACAAATTCGATAATAACAAAAACTGCTATGTATAAATAAAAAAAGAACATTGACATCGCTCAACTGTTAGGCCTCGATCACAATCAACAATGCGAGGGCGAGCCCGAAGAGGCACGCGCCAGCGCGCGCCCAGGGGAATCACGCGCTATTTACGTACAACGGACTTTCAACGAAAGAAGCGAGAGAGGCCGAGCCGAGATAAATAGGGCGCAAGCCGGCGGCGCCCGACGGTGCATGCACACCTCTACACCAAAAAAGAGAGACGCACCAAGACGGGGGCGTAGGCATTAAGAAGAGGGAGAGACAGGAAAAAAGAAGAGCCGCGCACGCGACTCGCTTTCGGGGCCCCCGGAAATGAAGCTGAAACTAGCGGCTGGAGCTAGCGGCTGGACACAAAAATGTATATAACTTTTGCCAGCGTTATAATTTTTGGACGCGGCTGGGCTTAAAT
>JAPYYQ010000481.1:0-68213 GCA_030522585.1 Anagyrus pseudococci
ATTCAAGTAATTTTAAATATTAATCGAAAATTGTTTTTCAGTTACATATTATTGTTGAGAAAGCACACTGCTAAGATAGTTAGCAGCGGTTTTTTTTACCTCCCCCAACGACAAGGATCGAGATGGAGATTAAATAATTCTCTCGGCCCGTGCAAATTATGCGCCGGTCTTATACGAGAGAGCGAACTCTCTCTCTCGCGCGTGCACCTACGGAGGCACAAGTTTAAGGATCGCCGTAGCGCGCTGATAAGGTCGAATTCTCGCGACTTGCATTATGTAAATAACGTAAGGACAAAAATTGGGTGGCACGGGTTTTTTTCTTGTTCCATGCTGGCGTATTGCGTATAACTATAGACGTGTGTTAGGAGGACTCGAAGGTTAAAATGTTTGTAAAAAATAGAAATAACTGGGAGTTGGTGGAAAAAAGTTTGCGAATATTCTTTTGTGAAAGAATATATGTTTCGTTAAAGTTAGTTCGTTTTATGTTTAATGAATTAACGTTGTAGGAATTTTAAAGTAGCTTTATTTTCCTGTATTAACTTGGGTAAAGGGTCCTTTGACAATTTAATTCATTTGGCTAAAAGGCCTCGAGAATTTTGCTTTTATTATATTAACCGAACACTTAGGACTGCTTTTCAGGACACGTACTGTAAATATTAACTTTGTAAAGAAAACAAAACGGCATTAGGCAAAAGTATTTTATTTCTCGTGTTGCGTAAAATAATTGCGACATTCGAAGTGAATTTCATCTCGCGAAACTCCTTGATTTTTTCAAACGAAAACAAAAGTAAAAGGGAAAAAATTCAACGACTCTGAAAGGTATAAGCCCCTCATTAGTTGAAACATTTTTAACGATCGTACTCTAAATTTTACAAAAATACTTTAAAAGTTCAAACGAATTTAATTAAATGTTTGGCAAACAAATATTTTAAACAGCTTTTTGCAGACCTAAAGATTCTTTTTTTGTATATCTATAGATTTCTCTAATGATATGTAAATCAGCATGTTTATTTGTATCTTAATTTCTAGCAACCCCGTATGTATAGTCAAAAAAATATAAATCAACTCTTGCATATCCACGCCTACATTGACATTTTAATCTTGATAATACACACCAATAAAGTGCTGCTCATAAAAAATAATCTTCCGAAAACAGGCAAAACAAAGGGAAATTCACAAGGAAAAGGAAAATTCATCGGCACACAAGCTTTTTTCGTACAGCGCTGTGTATGTTTGAACGAAACTCCTAAACGGTGGTAAGGTAGAGAGAGAATGAGGAGTTAGGCCGGTGGGGAATAATTTTTGAGAAAATACATTTTTCCCGCTGAATATGGCCTCAGCTGTGGCATGTATATAGGTAGAGAAAGCGCGTCAAGGAGGAGGAGAGAGGGAACCGAGCGCACGCGGGAAGAATGGGTGTCGGGACGATGCTGTGTCAATAGAAACTGCCGGAGAAATGGAGAGAGAGAGAGAGAGAGAGAGAGAGAGAGAGACAGAGAGAGAGAGACAGAGACAGAGAGCCGCCCGGAGGCTTTTGTAAATATTAAACCTTTTTGCTCGGCGACGGAAATAATTTGAACGGCGTATATTGCCGCTCGAAATTACGCGCTTCTGCCCGAACGTAATCGAGGAGAGAGATACGGCGATTCTAATATTAAAGTAGTTATCGGCAACGAGATTGCTCGTGAAATATTAGACCCTTCGCGCGAGCGCTTTTTTTCCTCCCTTCCTGAAAAATGAATTTCGATCTTACGTAAAAATCGGAGCTTCGTGCGCGCACGACAATGAGAAATAGAATCCCATCTTGTGCGCTTCTTGGCTGAGGGAGAGAGAGAGAGAGAGAGGGCTGTAGGCGCGAGGTAAGAAATTTTCATTTTTGATATGAAAGCACGTCTCGCACGATCCGCAGATAGGAACAGCCCGAGCCGAGCTACCATACTTTACGGCCGAATAACGCGAGCTCGAGGGCTGGGGGAAGGCAACCGACGTGCAGCCTTCGCTTTGGATATTATAACGCGAATTCTTTCGGGCTGGCCGGCTATTCGGGAGGATACGCTAGGGCCCCTCCTACTACTCACTCCCTTCCTTGAATCGAATCAAAGCTCGCGCGCAACGGCCTTTAAGAATGCGTTTACCAAATTTTGTTCTCTTTTTTTTTTCAAAATAAGATTATCAAACTTTTCTTTTAAATACCGCAAGTTTTCATAAGAGTTTTCAATTTAATTAGCGTATTAGTTGCGTGATATTATGATCAATGAATTTTTTTATTGTATGATCAAAAATAATTTTCATTCTGCACTGACAGTAGGAAAAAAACTTCTTGACCTACTAAAAATTTTGAAGAAGGATCGAAATGAAATTTTGAAGCCGTACTTTTGATATTACAGATGATGCAATCATATTCGTTCAGATATCGTGAAAGTAGTTTTTCGAATGATCATAAAATTTTTTCCATTGTCGACACAAAAGGTATAGTTTTGAAAGTCGATATTGTGTTACACTAATCAAAATTATTTCACTAAATTAATCGAGAAAGATTAAATAATTCAGGACACAATATTGAATTGTACCTAAGATATTGGTAATTCAACGGAGAAAAAATATATACGTACGTTTTGTTAAGTTTTTTAATATTTAATATCGCTAAGATAGATGCGAGGAGGCATAGTATTAAATTCACGCCGTAGTCAACCAGAGGTATCAAATCACTGGCTTGTTACAGGAACGCATTTTAATATCCTGCCAATTTCATACGGCACACTTTCAGCCTCTGCTCCGTTAAATCCAGGAAAGCGAAAAAGAGAGACCCCACCTAAGGCCCTAGGAAAAAAACTTTAATAAAGGGATTATTGAGAGGGAAAAATAGACTCTCGACGCAGATATTTTTTCTTTCTTTATTTATCCTTTTTTTTCTCTGTACATTGAAGACTGGGTATTATAGATACATAAAGGCGTTGCAAAAAAATGTCACAGCAAATTTCGCTGGATATTAAAAGCGAAAAGTAAGACGAGCGCATACGGTTTCGAATATCGTTATTTATTAAAATATATATAACTCATATTGGTCGCAGCTACAAACTCCATATTCTTGCCAACGTCAACTCGATGCTAGACTTGAATATGATCGAATTCCAAGATAGAAGAGTACATCCTTTGATGATTTTCATCCGTAATTATACGAGCAAATCCAGAAAACGATCCATCGCTCGCGGGGGGGGGGGGTGCGAGATAAAACTAATAAATTCCGACAAACTATCATCTCTCCATAAAATGACTGACATAAAACTTCCTGAAGCAAGCGAACACTCCAATTTCTATCTTGCCGGCCTCTCTCTCTGCCTCCCCCTTCCCCCGCGCCTCCATGATAAAGTCGGAAAATTTTGCGAAGGGAGAAGGCTCGACTTTTCGAGGTTTCATTTCGCGTCGTGCGCCCGGAACGGGAAGACGAACGGCCGTTCATAACTTAATATCGGATTCATTTGCATAGCTGCGCTCGCTCGTTCTCCTGGCGCGCGCGACGGCTCCTCTCCCGGTACCCGGGACTATTTATTCCGGCGCGCCAGACACGTTTGCAATTTGAACGTCTATCAATCGCTTCCGTCCTCCGTCTGCTGCTCTCCTCGGCTGACCTACCCCCGGTTCTTCGACTTATTTAATAATTGTGTATTTTCAATTTTCTTGGATCACGTATCTCTTGATTTTTCTTTCACTTTGGATTCTTCGCTTGTTTGCTTGCTCAGTCGTAAGCAGATTGCACAGCTTGCAGATCATAAACGAAGTCAAGTCTGTTTACGCTTGGATTTTGTAATTTGTCGATGAATACACGTTATTGTTAAATGTTTGCGCAAACTTTATCGGCAATCGAATTATATTGTATAGCATCGTCAAACTTGCCCCGAATTTTTAAAAAATTGAAATTTTTAATTTTAGAAAAATAAAAAATTTGATCTCTTGCTCGATGAACGTAAAATTTTCTGCAAAGCACGTAGAGCGAAAATAAAGTCAATATCCCCCGATATTTGTTTGTGCAAGGGCACTATTTTTGGAGAACGAAGTTCGTGATAAAAGAGTTGCCAGTAAATATTTTACGCGACTAAACTTTTCCCCTCGCTCGGTTCTTTTTTTTTCGTTTATTTTTATTATTTCGTCACCCATTCTCTTTTTTTTGTACCTCGGTAACAACTCGCCGTAGAGAGAGAGAAAAAAATAGCACATGAACGTAAAATTCGAATAATCGATACTGTAGCCGGCGCTTCTATCCTAGAGCCAGACCTATTCGTGCTTTAGAAAAATTTTCGATGAAATATTTACTGATTTTCCTGGCGCGCAGAATCGCGTCTCGTTAAAACGCGAAATCCGATTGAAAGTAAATTTCCTGGAATTCATGCGACGAGGCCCCTCTGGATACTGATACATCGGTAAGAAAAAAAAAAGAATCAAGAGAAAAAGATAAAAATGAGCGAGAGGGAGAGAGAAAAGAGTTAGGTTTGTTATTTCGTGCGGTGCATTCGGTGAGAACTCGGTCGGCGGACAGAGCGGGAGGGTGTATATCGAGTCTCCAACATCTCCCTTAATGCAATGCCAATGCAATTTGCCGCCTCGGCTTCCAGAGACAAGTAGATTCGATGAATGTAGCTCGGCCGTCCGAATGGATTTCACAACGGCAGACCCCGTCTTTCCGACCCTCTACCTTTCCCTTTTCTTACTCATTTTATTTGCCCGGTATTCCCCCCGCCCCTGTCGCTCGTTTAGAGAAGCTCACTCTCCGCCAGCTTAGATTTGCTCCTCTTCTGTCGCCTGTTTCCCCGTTTCCAGCGCTTTCTCGCGTTCGCCTTTTTCTTTATTTCGTACTAGTCTTCGTTGTGCCGCAATGGACAAATATATAGACGGCTGAGAAGGACTGTAGAGAAGGATGAAATGGAGGAGAGAAGGATAGGACGATTGGAAAGGACGTTGAGTGTCGCAATCGCAGCTATATAACTTTGTCTGTCACCTATCTCGAATTCTTTTTCACCCGGCTATAGAGCTTGCCAGTGGCTCGATTGGTCGACGTGATGTTCGGGTTGACAAAAAGAGGTAGAACGTTTTAAGGAATATCACGGAGTTGAGACATAATCTGGAACTGTATGATGTGCGAGATCACAATCGAAGCGATATGATTATTTAATTGTGACGTTTTAGTGTTTTGTCACCAAAATTTCACTAAATCTGTTACACACTCAAACCAATAAAACGCAAATGCATAAACATTTCACGTTTCAAGCCAAGATTTAGCTGCGCATCGAGTGAATTGTACTCGCAAGCGCGCGAAAAGAATCGAACTGCATCAGCTTTTCCGAAAACACGAAGGGTAAGCTGGGCCCCAACAAAGGTCTATGGAAAAGAGAGTCGAGGACGACGGAAGCAGCTATTGGGCACTTTGTATCAATGGCCAGTCGTCTTTTTTTTTTCATCCTATCTTCCCTCGATCGGTCGGAGTCTCTCTCGCGAATCTGCCGGCGCTCTCTTGTTCCCTTCTCACCCTTGTTCTCGGGGCCGTTTTGTCCTTCGCTGCCTATCTGGAAGTTTGTGTGCACAAGCTTGCGCGCGCCTCTATCCACTCTCGTAAATCAATTTCACCCCGACCCTTGGGCCACGACTTTTTTTCGCTACGCAAAGGCATGTTTGCTTGAATTCCGTCCAAGCAATTATCTGCACCGAACGCTTTGCTTCTGCTTTTCTTTTTTGCTTTGCTCCCCCCATTTCCGAGCTAATGAAAAATTTTTATTTTCCTTCGTCTGCGATCGAAGTTTGAATATCGATGAACAGACCTTTGTCAATGTTAATTAAAACGTACTATAAAGTTGCATTGAATATCGATCGAAATTATACATACGTTTTGTTCGGTTGTCATTTGAAAATTGAGGAACTTGAAGAAAAACTTGAATGCATTATTCTACACCGCAAAATTTCGACAACTTTCATGTTTTGTTCACAGCATTTACAGTGTTTTACTTTCTTTCGGGGTGTATTTATCTTCATTAACCGTGAAAAAAACGTTAAGCTGATAGAAACTCAACCCGTTGATTCAGCAGTAAATTTAAATTCACCTAATAAAATATTTTCTCGAATACCTTTTTAAATTTGGCGTTGCACTTGTTCTTTGAATCGACTCAAAGGGTAAAACGCTCGAGGAGAAAAGAGCTTTCACAACACTGCTGTACGGAGCTTTCAGTTTCCGTGACTTTGATCTTAAGATTTCGAAATAAAGCCTTGCTGTTACATTAAAAAGATACTCCTCCGCGTACACACTTCAAAATCATTCGCCCGGAGGCGACTCGTTAACTTTATCTCAATACATTACGCTGAACAAAATAAAGTACTTCTATTTCAATTACAAATTAAATCGGCACGCGCAACAAACTTGTTTATCATTATGTCATTTCATCCTTCCCCAACCGTAAAACTTGCCATTCACCAACATATTCAATCCCCCCCCCCCGGCATTCGATTTTCCCTGGATACATATATAAAAAGAAAGATGCCGGTATAAATTTTCATTGAAAAATTCCGGGGTAAACGTCATCATACACGAGAGAGGAAAGGTGAGCCCAAATGACGTTGCATCTCTCGTTGAGCAAACAGAAAAACGCCCCTCCCCCCCCCCTGCGTTGGCCCAGCGAAAAGCTGCGCAGCAGAGCAGCGTCGTCTCTTGAAATGAAATGAAAGGCGTGCGCCGGAGGTGAAACGCAACGCCAGACAGGAAGTTCGCGGACGCGAAGAGGCTTTTTCCAAAGCACTTTCGCCCCGGCGGCCCCATCCCCTCTCTCTCTAGCTGCGGAACCTCGGGCAAAAATCTCGAATTCATTTTTCCCTTTGGCACTTTTCCCCTCTATTTCCCGAAGACGAAGGAGATTTGAGGTCGCCGCTGCTGCTGGAGAGGGGTTTGGGGCCACGCATATTCAGGCCATAAATCGCCCGTCCATCCCTCGCGCGCGCGCTCTCGGCTTTATCCCGCGGAAGCGTACAAATCTACGGCCCTTGGCGGGATTTTCGCCGACGCCGAAAGAATGGCCGGGCAAGCCCGAGAGACAGCTAAAAAATGAAATGAACCCCTCCCTCTCTCTTTTTCTCCTCGGTCTCTCGCGCTCCTCACTCCCCTGCCTTACCAGCCTTCACCCCTTTCCTTGTCTTTTTCATTGAGAGTGCAGGCTATTGCCCAGGCTCCAGAGCGCTTGTTCCTCGCTTTTCACCCTGCCAGGTTGTCTTGGAGGATAAGAGATTCACGTGCGTCTACGAACGCTGACGTTATTATTACCGACTATTCGTTCGGTGAAAATAATGTCAAGGACTCTTTCCACAATATATTCCTGATTCATAATTTTATGATTTCTTTGAGAATAACCGCTTGTTTGACTCGTATAACGACGCAGATATTTTTAAGACTCTTTTCAACTGAAAATAAATTGGAAAATCCTAATCTTAGAAATGTTAAATTATAAAGTGCAACATTAATAAAATAAACGCTTTTATAACTACTCAATATGTACATAGTTGATACCGTTAGTTTTAGCGGAAAAATCTGTCCTTTCCAAAATAACCCAACCTAGAAATAACCAGCTCGTCGATATGGCAATGCTTCTCTCTTTATCTTTCTCCTTTACCTCGTTTTTTATCGATTTTCACGGCGTATTCAAATCCGCGAAAACAGTGGAATTCCCAATCTCGTGGAGAGTCTAATCGGGCGTCTAATAAGGCCTTTTTGGCATAGCCGCTCCCGAATTTATACGCGCGCTGCTCTTTTGAAATTTTCCCAATAAGCCCGAGCCCCCCGTGTAGGTTGGAACGTAAGCGAAAGACAGAGAGATAGAGGAAAGCCCGAGAGTCTAGAGAGGCGCGCGCCTCTGGACCCCACGAAATCTTTGCATTTTACGAGGAGAAGCCGCGCCCCGCCACCAGCGCCGCCGAGATCCCAGCCCTCCTTTCCTCGGTAATATGTTTGCGTCACGTGCGCGCAGTATTTGCTCTATCGCTCCCGCACTCCTTCCGATCAGACTGTGCGAGCTCCTGGCGCGCTCTTCCGGACTTCCCCTTTTGCTCGGGCCTTCGCGTGCAACTGCCGTGTAGGCAGAGAGAGAGAGAGAGAGAGAGAGAGAGTCCGCCTATTTACCAGGAACCGGCCGCGAGAGACTTCTTGATATTTGACTATAATATCCACTCCATATAGCTAATATATCTAATATGTATACGCGATGCTGTGCTGTGTGACTATGTCTGCACTATATACACGCATATGTATTTCCTTGGCCGCAAGAGCCAAAGGCAAACATGTGTCGCGCACCAACGGCTTTACCGAACTTCTGACTTTCCTGCCTTTGCTCTCGCGCGGATACACATCCTATCTCCTTCGGGTTTTTATTTTTCGAGAGTGGAAATCTAACCGGAGATTGCGAAAATATTTGACTTCTTTTTTTTTTCTTTGTGTTTAGGCCATCGATAAATATTAAAATAATATTCAAAAATAACAGCAAGCTTTCAATAATTTATATACAGTTTCAAATTTAAATATTGAATGATAAATAAAAAAGGTGAATTCATTCATGTTTTATATGCTTCAGAAATTCAGAAAATTTCCCAAGCACTTTGGATTACTGATTATTGCTGTTGAAACGAAACTTTGTTGTACACACGATACAAATGTTTAAATTACTTTTAAATTTTTTGAACGTTTGCGGAAATGGTTTAAAAAAATACTGTATTTACTTTGTTTTTGTTTTTTCTTTTTTTTCTATATTGTTGTTCGGTAACGATTAACAAAACAATCGCAAGTTCAAACGCAAACAAACTTTTGTAGAATTCGAGCGGTTAAATAATTGACAGTAATTTTTCTGGCCGAAGCAAATAAAAGGCTTTTAAAGATAGTTCAGAGCTCGTTCGCTCGGGCCCGTGCGCGTTAGCCGTCTTTCTAAATTAAATTCCTTTTTCACAATAAAAAGCGGATATAAGCCAGCGTACAAAATTGTTACTCTTTTTTTCGTTTGGCTGTAGTATAGTTTTTCTTTGTCAAGATTAAAAACATGCCTTTCGCGTATGCCGTTTCGTTAAAATTAATTTGCGATAATCAATTCGATTGAATACAGTAGAACATCATAATAATTAAAACCACAGACCTGTATGTATCGAAATTCCGTCGTTTAGAGTTGAACAAACTCAGCCAACCTTAGCACGAGCTTTTCAGTATAAATCCAAGATTGCCCGGTCTTATCTTTGGGCAACAAGCCGACGGACGGCAGTGGAGCACACTGCGAGAGCCGGGCTCGCAAAACGCAACTCGCGATAATCATCGTGCCATTGGCATATAGCCCTCAGTCTGGCTAATGTAATTGAGACGAGCTTTGGGAGGGCTGCTCTCTCTCTCTCTCTCGCGTGCGTTTTCTCCCCTTCCTCTTCTCCGCTTATGAAGGAGAGAGAACTGCGGGGCTGGGTAACACGTGAGAAACACGAACGTCGTAATTAATACCCGTAACGGGACAAGTAAGCGGGTTCATCTCTCGGGCCATATCTCCGATATCCGAAATCGATGCGCAAAGGAGTCGCGTGTGTGTGCCACCCAGCCACCACCCCTCGAGACGCACTCAGCACTGATGAGGCGCGAGACTCCTCCCCCTTCTGTTTGCACGCTATGTTCTCTCACTCTCCTCTGCGCTCTCCTCTCGCCGAATGCGCTTTCTCACAATTTCTGTTTCTGTTTCAGGTAAGGATCTAAGTAACCCCAGTAATAATGCCGGTGAGTGTTTTTTAACCATCTAACATTTTCTTTCTTTATTCATTGCCTGTCTTGTCTCTCTTCCCTCTTTTCCCTTTGCTCTATTGATTATGGGTTATATATTATACGATATTACCATTATAACGAGCATACACGAGAGCACTTTGCTCAAATTGAAGTTTCGACAATGAGTCGAGCAAACAATGGTAATACGACTCGATACAGAATATATTGAGTATAATATCGTGCAGACCATTCAGTGGGCTCATTAGTAAAATTAAATGCCCGAACGTAAAGAAGGGAATCTAGAAAACCTTTGGGCACAATCTGCCCGCGATATTTTTGCAGCAGACAAACCCTACCGCCATTGTTTTCGATTACAGTATTTACGTCAACCCCGCGCGCGCAGCGCTTTGTATTTCTCTAACGCCGAGCCGTAAAATGGACGGAAATACGTAGCTCGCGCGCTATAAAAGTGGCGCGCAAACGAAAGACGAAGTATATGAGGAAGAGAGACGGGAGGAAAGCTAGTGGGGCGAACACGAAAGGGGTATAACGAAGTATAAGAGGTAAAGCCGTCGCGCGCCGCTCGCGAATAAAGGTTGAAGTGGGCCAGTGCGCGATACTGGCAGTAGAGAGAGAGAAGGGAGGGGCGAGTCGGTAGAGAGGAATCGTCGGCGATGCCGGTGCTGCGGCGCTTTACGAGCCTCCATTCGAGAAAGGAAACAGTCGCTGGAGGAGAATCTCGGCTCGAGAGAAAAGTCCCTCTTCCCCGGCGATGCGGGTTTTCTCTCGATTTTCACCGGAGTAATTCGGCTGATTAGAGGAGAGAACTGCCGGGAGAGAAGCACGCGCGCGGCGATGCCTCGCTATGCCAGGAATTATGTCGCGCTTCATCGATTTCAATTTTCGCGATGCAACCTCCCTCTCTCTGGTCTGACACACAGAAATCATTGCAAAGGATCTTTTGCCAATAAAAACGTAGGGAGGAAAGGTATAAAAGAAAAATGAGAGGTTTCGTTGAAAGGAAGCTCGAGCGAGTCATTCGCGTTAACGAGATATTAGAATTTCAAATTCTGCGGCTTTTGTTTCTCCGCGATCGGTCGTACTTTTGTTTATACATTGTGTGCGAATGTATCTTCGCGCATGGACTCGGATTTCTAATTTAATTTTCGACTCGCCAAGCGGTAGATCGGATTGTGGCGGAAAATAATAACGTATCCAGGCTCGCGTAATCCCTCTTAGACACACGTATACTCGCTTCACTCGAGAGAGAGAAAAAGCAATTCGTACATGTCTAAATACGCATTCCTATCGCCGTGAAAGCCGTAATCATAAAATTCCCAGTGTCCAAGCAAGCCCCTTGGCCACACACAAAGGACGCGGCGCTCGCGATGTTGAAAAAAAAAGCCACGGAGCAAAAAACACTCGCGCGTGTCTGTGTATGGGGGGAGGGAAGCGCGAATTAAATCGCGCTTTAGTCCCGCAACCGTACACCGGCGGAAAAACGAGCTGTACGCCGGGCTCGTAAAAAATCAGTTTTTGGTCGGAGGCGCTTTTTTTTCTCTGGCGCCGCTACACGGCAGCACATCTGCGTCGGATTCCGATTATGCATTCGCACGGGCGCGCGGGCTAGCCGAATCGGAAAACACATCTATCTTGTGCGAGTGTTCAAGCCTGCCTCGTCCTCCCTCTGTGTGTTAGCCCCCCCCCCGTAGCCGTTTGCCCGGCTGTGTCTTACGCTAATGCATTATGGATTGCTTTGTGCGCGCGGATGGCTGAACGACCGTTACTGCGGCTTTAATTGTCGAGGCCGTTTGCCGTTGGCCCTTTTGTTTATGGCAGGTAATCGAGAATCTTTGAACGTTGCTAGATGCGCGCGTACTGTTTTTCGAATTTTCATGGTAATTTTATATTTTATTTTTATTATCAGTGGATACGTGAGCCGCGTTACGTATTTATTATATTGCATTTTATGTATTGTTATACGCGTTTCATCATAAACATTATTTTATGCGTTTGCCCTTTAAAGTTAAAATAACAAATTTTTAATAAAAGTTTGACGAGACGATGATTAAAAGCGTAAATTAAAATAATAACGAATAAGGTTTCTATTTGTTATTTTAATAAAAGTATTATGATTAATATTGTTGTTATTTTATGATATCCAAATAATGAAAATGATTAAATATACACAAATTTTATATCTCAGCGAAGCATTACATAAAAAGCTTTTCTACGTAGGCAACTGTTTTCGGTACATTAGCAAACGCAAATTATTATTCCAATCCCGATAACAACTCTTGCTTCATCTCGCGAAAGCCTATCACGAATGGGTAAAAAGCCCCGATTGGCTTTAGGAACCCTTCAAAGCAGCTCTCTTCTAACGTAAAATGGCGCCGTAAGAATTTTCCTCTCCCCTAATGCTTAAGCTCGTCTCAAAGTAAGTCATCGCGACGAATCCAATTGAACGAGCGCGGGGCTGACACAATCGCAGGGGCAGTGTCGAGAGACAGCAGGACCGGCTGCGATAACCAAAGCCGCTAGAAATTAATTTTGGGAGTAGTAAGGCGATTACTAGCGGTGAATTAAGTTGCGCGTGTAACCGCGGCCGCGATTAAATCGCGCGCAGGCGAGCTGCTCTTCGCTCTCGGCCCCCCCCCTGGTATATCGCTCTGCCACTGATCGCCCGTACACTCGCGCCCCCCGGTCTCTGGTATACATATACGGCGCGCCACGAATTATCCGCAAAATTCCATCTTCTTATGCACGATCGCGAGAGCCGTGCTCTCTAGTCGAATTTCGCGAGAGAGCAGCTAGCCCGTAGCCACCGAGCTAATAGACTAATAAAGGGGGATTATATTTTGGGGCGCTCGAGCGAGGCAGCGACCCCCTCCCCGCCTCTATCGGAAGATGATATTCGCGTGATACGGAAATTTAATAATAACGCGAGAGGCTCTATATACGCGCAAAGCCACTGGCAAAACTGACTTTGGAATTTTGGGTATTGAATGATTATTAAGCTGAAAATTCGTTTGGCGTTAGCTAGAGGTGTCACATTTCTGCTCTGGGGTTTCGGGCTAATTTAGTTGACTGAACTGCTAAATGCAGACTTCGTAATTAATGCGAATTTGCCCTCGCGCAAATAATAATTGAAATTTTTGTTATTCGAACTAGCTGGAATGACAATTATTTTTTAGCGATTTAGAATATTTTATGGTGATTTTTTGTTGAATATTGCTTAGATTATTTTATACCCTAATGAATTTGCTACGAGCACTATAATTAACTGATAATAGTACTAATTTATAAAATTAGTTTTTTAATATGTTATTACGCAATTAACCTTACTCCTTTTAGTATTTCAAACTAAATGCCTGTTATATTGATTTAAGAATTACTTTTAGTAAAGAGCCTTCAATTATTCGTGAATTCAGTTATACAATATAAATAAGCATAAATGATGGGTAAATATGTAACAGCTAAAGTAATATACGTAAAAAATAACGTTTTATCGAAATTTGATATTTTTAAACGCTATACGCACTTTTGGTAATAGCCTTTTTAAGCGAATCAAAGCATTGAATTTTGACAATGGAACCGAACAAACGTACTTGAAACTTTGATGACACGCGAAAAACAGGCGGAAGCATCGAGCGATTTCGCATTTGTCCATCAGACTGTGTCATTAGCGCCGATGGCGCAGGAGTGCGGTAGAGGGGGAGGAGGGGAGATTCTATTGACCAGCAGGGTTTCGCTCGGCCATTTGAATACATAACGAACAAATATTCAAAAGGTCCTGATGCGATGAAAATGACGCGCGTGCCTGCGCTTGCACCGCCTAGTTACACAGGTTTCAGAATCGACGAATTATCGTCACTCGCATACGCGTTGCCGAGGTGTCTCCCACTCTGCAAACCACTGACTCATCAAATTTTCAAATTCTTCGATATTTCTTAAATTTCAGAATAGCTTTAAATTTATGGTTTATACCACGTATTTAAAATAAAGCCGCGGTAAAGTTGAAAAGCAATGTTCATGAATAATTGAGAATCATAGTTTAAATATTAATTAGAGCCCACGAGGATATAGTAGTTTCGATCGTTAGTATTAATTATTAAGTAATTGTGGTCGAAAAACTAATTTATATCGAATGACGTCGGTTCATCCATTCTCATCAAACATGCAGATTAAATTATTTTAAGGCAAATATTTTCAAAAGTCTCGACAAATATTAGATTTAATTTCAAACTGAAAATTAAGGTCGCGAGAGCAAACGACTGTTTCTCAGCGCGAATTTCCGAATGAGGAGAAGTTTTAAAGATTCGAAGTAAACTTTGCCGAGAGAGGAGCAAAGTTTCGACTAAGGTAAACAGGACACGTCATTTCGAACATTTGAGGAATCCAATATTTCTTCTTTTTGACATTGATACTCTTGGATAAACTTACCCTGCGAAAACGTGAATTTTTGCCAATCAAATTCAAATACACGAGTATTTAGTTAAAAACAACTGATAAATAAAGAGAAAAATAGACAATTGAAAATCACAACTTTTACGTAAAATTCCAAACTTTTGCTAGCGTAAAAACTTATTTTCACATAAGTACTATTGCGTCGCAAACACGAATTTGAATAAAACAAATCTCTCGATCACTCGAATCTTACAAAACCGTATTTTCAATCGCTGACAGCACGTATCGCCAGATCGATCGAATTGCATCGGAAAGCACAGGTCGACCAGTAGCGTAAGAAAAGTCATCGCTGCCGTTGTCGTCATAAAATTACTCGAGCGATTTCCAAGGGGGGGGGCGCCCTTATTCTCCCGACCCGTAAAAGACCAGCCCTCCGTAGCGCGAAACGGGCCTTTTGTCGTGCAGCAAAAGCCCGCGATAGGATTTATCGTCGCGGCCAGCTAAGTTATTTCAAAATTCCGCCATTACGCGGCCGACGAATAGGAAGAATAAGGGATGCCTAGAGAGATTTTCGCGCACAGAGAGTCCCGATCATTAATATTGCGCTTCTCTACCGGCCCTGCCTGGCCGTTTTTTTTCGCGGCCCCGTCCTTTTGCGCACCGCGGTGATTTACGCGGCTCCGGTAGGAGAAACCCGCGACGATTTATGCGCGCCGGTTGAAACGTAGCCGGACGTTTTTTTCGAAATCGGTGAATCACGTTTCCTTACCCGAGATCTACAAATGTTTCCCAAAGAAATGTTACTCAAGTACGCGCTGGCGGCCCGGCGGGCAAGCGCGCGTTCTCTGAATTTCAAATTTATCGTCGTATTTTAGAAAGTTCCCCCCCCCCTTTTTTTTCACCCAAGATTAATAAGTAACATTGTCTTCATTACGCACATTACGAGCCGACATTTTTCTCTCGCTCGCGAGAAAAGCGCAATTTCATTCCGAACGATTTATGCCTCCGCCCAAGCAATCGGCCGGCATTAACTTCCCCTTCGCTTATCCGCGCTGTTATCGCGTGCGCATCGCACAGACAAATCTGAAAACAGACCTTTCTTCGTCTCCACCACTTTCTCCCTTTTTTCTTTTTTGTCAAATGGATTTTCGTTATTTGCGAAAGCAAGCGCTTGCTGGCGTAGCTCACAACGCCGGAAGGTAAACGAATAGAAAAGACCAAAAACCGGAGGAAAAAAAAAACGAGGGCAAGAAGAAAAAAGCATTGTATATCCAAGCTTGAAAATAAACAAGGGAGAAACAAAATAACGGGGCAAAACACTCGCGGCCGCATTAAAAATCCCATAGGCGTCGCCTTTATTTGTTCACCCTATCCTCATCCCCGCCACTCGTCCGTTTTTACGAGCGTTATTTTCATTTTCCGTTCGCACTAGCTGTGATTTCCCCAGCGATATCAAATCGCGAGAATCGAAACAGTTGCTCGCGCCTTCTACCGATGCATTCATCCGGACACACACACAGAGACACAGAGATGTGCAGAGAGCCTACAGAGTCTGCTTTGCCCTCCTGCATCTTTTTTTATCCCCCCCCCTTTTCCCAAAGCTTCCATGTCGCCGTTAGCTCCACACGGCTGTGTGCGTTTTTTTTCTACTTTTAATCACGCCGGGGTTTTTTTCTGGCAATCGGATTCCCGCGATGCTCGCTCGACAAAGGGAAGCAGGGAAAAATCGTATGCTGAGGCTGGTTGAAAAAAAGAGAAGAAAAAAAACGTCGACGCACGGATTATGCCCCGCCTCGATTCCGGGGCGAGCTTGACGCGCGTCGCTAGTAACGAGCGAAATCGCTTTAGTCCGGTCTTTGTGCTCTCTCTCTCTCTCTCTCGGTGCATCCATGCATTATTGCATTCTTGGCTTGGTCGCTTTGCAAACTCGCCAGTGTTTTTTTTTTCCTTTTTTTTTATTTTCGTCCGATTTTATTTTTCCCAAAATTTTTTTGAGCTTTCCCAACGGTAATCTGTAATAATGACGTTTCAGCAATTTCCAAAGCTCGCGGTATTTTGTACGCACAAAAGCCCACAAACCGACGCACCGAGGGGCTTTGGCCAATTGCTCAAGCGCGCTTAATGAATGCAACTCTCCGGGCAGGCTCATACAGACAAATCGCCACCCCTTCCCGGCTTGGGCCGATACGAATTGCCAACCCTTTCCTCCCCCTTATTTACTGATCTTCCAACAGCCCGAGGAAGGAGGAAGGCGAGGTTGGAGTTAAAAAAAATCGAGGGAATCGTCCGGGTGGCGCGAGATAGCGGTCTGCGCGCGCGTCCATTTTCCAGCCCCCGGCGCGAAGATAAAGGGTCTCGACGGCGCGGGCGACGGGGGGGGGGCGGAAGTCGTTCCTTCTAATCTGGCGGCGGCACGCGCACTTCCGGTTAATTTTCCAGTAAATAAACGTGAGAGCAGCCAGAGGATCCTAAAGCTCGGGGATCGCTGTTCCTTTTCCCGATCGGACGCGTGTTCTCTCTTCCCTCGGCTCTCCCCGGCCAACCTACGCTCTCCCCGGGGGCAAGAAATCGATAGTCTATTATTCCGGCTTAAGTCGCTCGACTTACGATGTTTGCGCATTCGCGCGCAAATGTTAACGCTGTTCTTCTGTTTTCGATTCTTACACTCCTTCTCTCCTTCTTTTTCATGGCGTTCGAGCTATTGTTATTCATGAGCATTAGCCGATGACAGATGTTTTTCTTTGGAAATCTGTATTTATGGCTATAAAGCATATTTAAGCTAATTTACTGTTTTGAATAAGTTTTATACAACTCACCAGTGGCAAACAGACTGTACCATAAAGGGGGGTATTCATTTAATATAACCATTGTTAAATTTACAAGTCGCAATGTCAATCGTACCGATCTCGTTCCCTCGCATAACAAAGAGCAGTATTTTAATACGCCAACCGACTAATTAATTTCCATCATAGCCAATTTACAGATTGCCACTGCTTTAAATTTCATCGTCAAACTGTAAACACCAAAATACACACACACACACAGAAGCTGGTCGCGCGGAGTGCGCGCGCGAGAGCAGTCCTTTAAACTCCGAGGCCATAGTAAATTTCGTCTATTACACGGCCGTTTCATAAACCATCAAACAACATAATTGAATTTTCCGTCATACACGTCAAATCATTGACGTCGCTTGTAATAAAGCCCTAACCCCGGGCGCAAACAAAGCGCGGCTCCAAACCGGCGAACAACGCAACTAGACAAATTAAGAGGACGGCGGGGTGGAGGGAGGGCGAGGTTAGTCCCGCGTGTATAATTAATAAAATTGCCGAAGAAATTAATACGGCCGTCAGCGGCAGGCTTGCGCGCCGCGCGACACATACATACATAGAGAACACAATTAAGTGAGTCGGTTAATCAAGCGCCTTGATTTCTGCCTGCAAAAGTACAAACATCCCCCCCTCTCTCTCTCTCTCTGTGAATGTGGGTGGCCGGTGGCCGAGCGACAAAGAGCTCGAGCGTAGGTAATTCGATTAGCAATCGGTCTCTCGCGCTCAGGAAAGCCAAATAACACGATAGCCTGCTCGCACGCGCGCGCGAGTGTAACAATGTTGACCAGTCTGCTTGCCAAATGTATACGTACTCGCTTCGGCCAAGGAAAATGTCATTCGAGAGTTGGCCCTAACTCGCGCCATGGCAATGATGACTCGCTCTCGTCCTGCTTATTCTCCCTGGAACGTTGAAACTTTACTTCGGAATCATGCTTATATGCTGATATGCTGCTGTAGCGTGTTTTTAATCAACTTTGTTCTCTCGAAAATCATTAAGATTTCTCATGTGAAATTTAATAATACAGTAATTGAATTAATAATAATCGGGTTATTGCACGATCAATCGAATGAAAATAGAATAAACTAGGAAAAGCCACTCTGAAAAAAAAAACTTCCAATCTGCCATATTCACTGGAACCGCAAACTCCGAATGAAAAAAAAAATCGTTAATATTGAAAAGCAACTTTTTATAAATTTGAAGAGCACAAACCGGCGATCGTCGAGAATCCCATAATTTGATCAAAAGCTCAAGCGAACTTCAATCCGTAATATTCTCTCGGCCAGTCGTCCAATGACTTTAATGAACTCGAGAACGCATTAGTAAACTTTGGCCCCGGCTGATCTCTAATTAAAAGCGCTTCCGCGAAGTGAAAAATCGTCGTGGAGCGTTATAAGTGGGGTAGGGGACCGAATCGATACCCCCGCGCTGATAAAATCGCCAAGTTGTCTAACGAGCCAGCCTTTATCGCTCCGAGCTCTGGCGCAAACGACATTACACGCGGGACAAAGTCTCGACCGACAGGAGCGCCGGCTCTGTAAGCGGGGAGAAAGCGACGTTGATGCGTCGGCCGGCTAAACGATCGGATAAGCTGCGCGCCGCGGATTCGACCATAAAGCAGCCGTTAAAACTTGCTCGTCTTTCCTCCCCTCCGTCCTACGAATTATCGTCGGGCCGTTTTTATGGCCGAGGCCGAGCGCGTTGCCGCGTAAAATTTTGCATGCGTGCGGTCCTGATACTTTTCATAAAACCGAGAGAGAGAGCGAGCAACTCGAAGACTTTCGAGGAAGATTGATCGTAATGCGCGCGCGCCGGGAATTCGCCAACTATTTTCGTATCTCTTTCTCGTCGGACGCCCGAGAGCCTCTGCTAATTAAGCGACATTTTTTAAGTGTCGTTTTACGGCTCGAAAACTGTAATGATCGATAAAAGGGAGAGAGAGTTGCTTCTTTTTCATCAAAGGCCGAGAGCCAGTTTCTTCTTTTAATTGACACTACATACAAAGCCTCTCGGCGGGCATTAATACTGATTAAACTTACTTTTTATGCCGGCCATCAACGTTTTTACGCGTGTAAGCGCCGAGGTATATAGGCGCGCCAACGTTGAAATGGAACCTCTAAAAGTTTTGTAAACTGATAAATCTCGAGAAGTCTCAAGGATAATAATCCAGTCTCCATTTGAAATAATGAACGAAAATCTATCGTTCCGTTTCTCTCTTGTTCTCTCTCTCTCTCTCTCACCAAACTGCAGGCAACTCGCTCAAATCAGCCCTGTTCGACATAATTGCGATGTTCCTGAAATTTCCCACGGGAATATCTCGGTAGACAAGCCACAATATACACTTCCCCAGCCTCGGTGCTAGTGCGGGCTGAGGAGAAAAGGCGCTATGTCGCGCTTTAAGAAAGGCGAACGAGCTATACGAATCGCCAACTACGGGCCTTATACATCATCAGAGAGTAGGGTAGCTCGCGGGGTAGATAAGACCGCTCGAGGGCACATCGAAACTCCGTGGGACAAAAAAAAAGGAATCTGCCGCTTGATCCAGAGCGCGACAGCCTCGGGAAATTTTATCGCGAAAGTCGGACGTGTCGTCGAGAAGAATCGAGACTGGAAAAGGAGGTCGGGAGGGAACATTGCCGACGGGAGCTGCTGCGGCGCAATTATGAAGCGGCATCTCTCTCCCCCTCTCCCCACTTTCTGCGTTTCTTCACTTTTTTTTTCTCACTGCAACCAGTACAACTTCCGACTCCAAGGAAGATCTGGTGGAAACTGGCAAGTTTTCGACAGCGCCGAAAACTGTCCGGTATTAAGTTAGCGCACCTTGCCTGGTGGCTGCTTCGATTTTTCTCTTTTTCTTTCTGAAGCGAGAGCTTGGGGGTAAATTCGCAGTTTTAATTAGAGCTTGTCTTTCGCTTTGCATGCGCGTCTTGATTGTGCTACTGTTTGCGCTTTCCTTATTTTGTTTTTTTAAATGAAGGTAGCTTGCAATGTAAATTTTGAGTAAAATACATTTTACTATGCTGTGTAATGATTATTGAACGTCTTGATGTACGGCGTGGATGTAACACAAAGTTGCTTGTAATACATCATTGCGACGATATTAATCTATTTTTATCAACAACGTAAGTTGGAGTTTCCCAGACTTTTCCCGAATAAAATATGTTCTTTTCATAGTGAACTTTAACAGAATGTCATTAGTTTATTTATTAGCAATACGTTACCCCAAAAGCTCTCTTGAAAACTTTTAAGCCCCCTCAGAAGGCAGTAAATTTAAAACTTTTTATTTCGAGCTCGCGCGCCATAAAACTTTTTCTTTGTAAAACACTCTCTTTTTTTTTATTTTCTTAAACTGTAAGCCACCCTGCTGAAAATGCCGAGTTTTATCTCGGCGAAGAACTGCATCGCTAATTACGTATAATGAATATTTCATTAATGTAATAGAAGCGGGGAGCGGCACAATTGCGAGAATAACGTTGTTAAACGTGTACGAACGCCGGTCAAACATTATTTTATCAACAAAATTCATCTTTACAAAAGCACTTGATAATTATTCAATCGTTTGCGCTTAATTGCATTTTGCCCGCGCAATCCTATTACAATTACTGAAATGACCTTTCGATAAGCATACTCTTCCAAATGAATTATTATATAGAAATCTACTTTAGTCAGTTTGAAAATTACGTATACGATTTTAAATACGATATTGATGACTTTTAAGCTGAGAAACGATAATGATTTTTCGTAAGATGAATTTAATTGATGAAAATTTCTTCAATTCCTTTAATAAAATACTACGATTGTTCTCTACTGTGTACAATAAAAAGTTTTTTTTAACGGCAAAATAAACTTGCAAGGATAGTACTTGACATAGTCTGGAGTAACGGTAAGTTTGCTTGTACCATCGAACTCGTTAAATATTAAATTAACTTTGTTTACTCGAAAGTTATTTTAAAAAAATCAAGTTATCTATTCCGATTAAGGTCAAAGAACTTAAATCACGACAGAACGAGGTTTGTTCTAATAGAGTATGTATCCCCAGGATAATCGGCTCTGATAATTGTACTTTATAGTCATATACATCAGTACGTATTCAGCGTGGTTTCCAATTCGCCGAGCCATTGAGGAATCAATACCAAACTTTGCGGTAATCCCTATAACTGCTCTCGCCCACGCGTAATTGTATACTTTATGGAGTACGAAAGGGAATCAAATGCATTACGAGCTACCATGAAATATCTCCTCTAAATCACACGATACTTATATTATCCGGATTTTGACTTTCGATTCCAAGTATTAAATATCACAGTCTTTGCAAAATGAAATGATCGAACCTCGCCCGAAAAAAAAACGCACACTAAATAGAATCGAAGCAAAAAAGAGGTATGCCCGGTCCTCGTTACATCGAAACGTCAAATTAGTACTATTCGTCATTCACAAGCCTCGATATCAAGACAAAAGGGAGCACAGTGAAGGCTCTCGAGTTCCAGTTCCAGTTTCGGCGCGCACTCTCGATTACGTGGCTTTCAAGGTTCATTGACGCCCTAATTCGCTGCCCCTTTGCCCTCGGCCCTGCGGCGCCTTCACCTGCACACTGCTAAATTCAAGCAGCTCTGCTCTTGACTCGTCCGCTCTACGTCTGTACAACAATGAGAGCGCGAACTGCCCCGCGGAGAAGCGGCGAGTCTCTCTCCGCGCGTGTCCCTACGGTGCATCCTGTGTACTCGAGCAGGATAATTGAATGCCGTTTTCGTGTTAGAGTTAGAGTATAGAAGGGGGGGAGTTGTGAGCGCGGGGGTCTATTGTTCGTAGGCAGCCGCAGGAACGCGCGGCGATGTCAATAATGCCGGCCGGCCAATTGCGAGCGGCGCTTAATTAAGATCGACGCGCGCTACTGCCGCTGCTGCTGCTGCTACAGCTGCGCCGCCGTTGTACCGACCCGATTCCCCTACGGGGCTCTCTCTCTCTCTCTCGGTCCATTTCCCGCGGTTTTCTCGCGCCCTATTCCTATGTGACTACTGCCTTGGAGAACTTACGAAGGCGCTGGGAATAAGCGAGCTGCTTCCTGGTGTTTTTTTTAAGAATCATTGAGGGCTGAATGCAGGGACTGCTTGAACACAAATCTCGAGTAAGGGAATTAAAATTGCTGGTCTTGGACGATGACTTTGTTTTTGTTGACTTATTGTTAATATTTGGACTTTGCGATGGTTGTTTACTTTCTGTTTATCTGTTGGGTAAGAAGATGCATAACTTTTTAATGAGTCTCTTTGGCGAAAAGTTTCTTGTAATGAGTGGTAAATAAAGTTTAATCAGAATCTTATTTGAAGTTTGCTCTCCCGGCGTTATTAAATGTGATTAATATTTGCTCAAATTTTCAAATGTTTCAGAAAAGTTTATCGTAGGTAATTATAAAAGTTTAATTGAAACACAAATCATGTGGTTCGATTGATAAACATCTTTTGTCCCAATATTTATGGCCGACGAAAATCTTGAGGGCAAGTTATGATTCTTAGGCACAGTAAGCTAAACCCCTATGTACGAAACGAAGAGCTCCTGCAAAAGGACACAATAGCAGTAGGACTTTTTTTCTCCATTTCCACCAGAGTATAGAAACTCACTGGATCGGAAAAGAAAGCAGCTCAGCGAGACGAGAGTTTGATTAGTTTTTCCGCGGTCCCTGGGGACGCGTCGAGCAATGCCGCAGGCGCCTCGCGTGCGCACATAGGCGTTCCGAGGATTCAACCCGACAACTTTGCCCAAGCGAGGCTCCATTCTGAGAAATCTATATGGAAATAATAGTCGAATAGGTGCGGCAAAGTTTTCGGTGCAAGCGCGTGTAGCCGCGCATATATCTTTGTTTATGGATACATGCGTGTGTAAGCGCATAAGGAAAGTCAGAGCCGAATGCTGATGCGCCAGCGCGATTAGAGAGGAGCAGCGGCATCCTTGACGATCCGAATTTATGCGCAAATACTCAAAGTGTGTTGCCCGTGCACATATTACACGGACTCTTGAGCTCCACAAGGGTAGGAACTTTCTGGCTCGCTCGGGAGAGTGGCTGACCATAGCTTTGGCTTTATCACTTGAAATCGATTTTTTGTGCCGTCTATTGTGGTTTGTAATACTTTTTTTACTCGTCTATTGTATTAATCGCCAGAGGTAATTGAGTTTTCAAACAATCAAAACTTGTCATTCAAGTCTGTTTTCATTTTTGTCGCTTATTGTCGGAAATTTTGAATTTGAGTTCTGAAACTCTCTTTGTATTATCAATGTTCTCCGTTATCATATTGCATGTTTTAATTCGTCCGATTACGGAACACACGACCAGCTTGAACGTAACGCGTTTGTTTCTTGTCAAAGGCTAAAGTCGAGCGACATTTTATTTCGAATTGAGTGAAATACTACGATTTATTTTTTTTTTCTCAATCCAGCAGGTTTATACGGGTTATTTTCATTTGAGCCGTCCTAGTCTCTCCTTGATTGACAATATCATAAACTTGACACGATCATTTTCAGATAAACCAAGTTATCGAATACGCACGTATCCACGAAGAATCCATCACTGTTTTCTCCTCCCCCCCCCCCCCAAAAAAAAAACAAAACTCGCATTCTCGACAAAAAAGAGCAAAAATAAACAGCGGTTCAAGGTACAAACGCTCGCGAGCGAGGGGGTAACATATCAATCTTCGCGCATATTTATTTCAAGCAGACCTTTTATCCCGTTCGGTAACAAACGATTTCGTCGTCCCTCGGAAAACAAATGACATAGGCTTGCCGAAGGCAACGTCAGTGTCGTTCTCGAAACGCAAACTCGAAGTACACCGCAAAGTAAAAGCTCAATTTCCAAAGTGCACTTTACATTCATCCACTCAACTCCATCCTTTATGCTAGCTTTTGCAATAAAAAAAAAGTACCGCCTGCCGCGGAATATAAGCTTAAGTTTGAACGAGCTCGCGTCCGCAAAACCGCGTACAGATAGAGGAAGAGTTGGGGGAAGATACCAGCTCTCCGAGCAACTCGAAAAACAAAAAGCGACATTCGCACGCGCAAATCGACAAAGAAAAACAACGGAACAAAAATGAAGCAACGGAAAGAAGACAAAGTGAGAGGGAGAGAAAGGCAGAGTTGCAAATAAAGTATATCGCGTCTCTCTCTGTGGCTTATTTGAATCCCGCGCCACGCTCGCGTCATTTCGCCGGCCGGAGAAGCGAGAGCGAGCGTCTTGGCCGCGCTACGGCGGCCGATTTAACTCTGCGAAATCGGATTTTCAATTTCGTAGCTAGCGAGAGAGAGCCTCGGCGAGTCGCGCGCACGTATAGAGACTCGCAGCAGTAGCAGAGCCGTTAGCGCGAGAAAGAAGCGTTGCCGCCGTTCCCCCGAAAAAGACAGAGTCGGCGGGGTATCTCCCCGGGCCATGGCGATACGCCGAGTGAATTTCAATCAGATGTGCTGCTGCTGGCCGGCGTGCATATTTGTATAGGCACACCCTGCCGAGTGTGCAACTCCGACTCGCACACTACTCGCTTTCGGACTTACGTGCTTTCTTATACTGCCCCCCCCCCCACACCGCCGTCGTTCTTCTCTTCAGGAATTTGGCTTTCGCGGTTTTCTCTATTTCTTCTTCTTCTTTTTCTTTTGGAATTGAAGAGCTCGAGGTAAATCGTTGCCGAGGCATTACTCTTCGTTTCTCTCTGTCTTGAGTTCGAGCTTTTAGTAAATTGTAAGGTTTGGAAAATTAGCAGATTCTTTTTGTTAGCATTTAATTTATATTTGATGAAGGATACCCACGTTTTTATAATATAAATTAAAATATCGTTGATTACGCTTGAAAATATTTCCTTTTTTTCAACTACGAACATTTGTAGATCAACCGTATAATTTTACATATGGTTGTTATATATTCGTCCGAATGAGACTGTACACGCGTGTATGTGAGGTCTGTAACGAGGATACATCTTATGTGACAAACAGCTCAGCGAGCAGCCACTACTCTCGAGTCTTGTATATACTTCCTAGGCGCTCTTTACGCGCACGCGGACTAGTCTCGTTACCCAAGACACGTCGTAAGATCAACATCGTGCTCGAAAAGATTGCAATTTCGACGTTGAGCTGCGCTTGTTTATGCAAGCTCAATAATGCCGGCTCCCGCTGTAATTTACCTCACTGCCGTCGGACGCGTCATTTACATAATGCAGCTTGCAATTTAGCCTTCCGCTGTTTCTGCTTTTTCTCTCTCTCTCTCGTCTACTTGGCTTACAAAATGCGTGACATTTCTTCTCAACGTGTATATGTTCCTTCATTTTTTTCTTTTCACGAAAAAGATTAGCGAAAAAAAACACAAAATGTGCAACAAACTTCCATACATTTCTCGAAACTCTTTTTCGCCCGAGCTTTAACGGCTGTTTGTCATAAACTAGAAAATTTGACTTGCCAAGTGCGTTAGCGGAAAGCTACTTTTCAAAACCATCAAAAACAAATAAAAGAGAGGGAAAAAGAGAAATTGCCTATAGTCTGGGGGTGTGAACACTAGCGAACTACTATCAAGAGAGAGAGAGAGAGAGAGAGAGAGAGAGAGAGAGAGAAAGAGTTAAAAGCTCTTCTCCCCACGGTGATCTGGATAAACAAAAAGTTTGCTTTTCCACAGGCCTCCTCGTCTCTCTCTCTCTCTCTCTCTGTCCCTCGTGTCTTTAGCCTGAACTTTGTTCAACGGAATCAGGGAAAAAGGCCGGGAGGAATATTATTTCTCGTAGGCCGGGGGGAGGTCCAGTTTGAAAACTCGCAAACTATTCGCGGAGCTCGTCACAGCGTATTTCATCATTCGGTCCATATTTGTTTTTCACGTGGCGAACGGACAGAGAGGAAGAGAGAGTCGCCTAACGCCCGAGGAAAATATTCGCTCTATGCGACTCGCTCCGCTGCGGAGTTCGCAAATCGCATTTCCATAGAACAAGTCCATGATCGCGGCAGCAGCTGAGCCTGCCTCGACGTTTCGCTCGGCCGTTCGGCTTTCTCTCTCTCCGCCGCGCTACGATTTCAGAAAGTTATCTCTTCCTCTCTCGCTCGGGCATAAGCTCTTCGCTCTCGCGCGCTTTAAGAGTGTCTCGTTCGCTGAAACTTTTTTCGCGTTCCTCTACTCTCTCTCTCTCTCTCTCTCTCTCTCTCTCTCTCTCTCTCTCTCCCTCTCTTTCTTCCTCTTATTCTCTTTCTCGCTCTCTCTCGCGCTCTTTCGCCACGACTTGACTTTTTCTTTGGTCTCTTTTTTTTGCTTGTGCTACTTCTTCTTCTTCTTCTTCTCGTGCGCTAGCGTTAACTTTGTAAAAAGCACTGACCACCACTCGGAAGAGATTCGGCCCAGAGAATTTCTCGAATTCTTCGATTACCAACTCGGACTTGCTCTTCTCTCTGCCTCGATGTTTCCTGAAATTTTGAAAAGCTAACTTTACGCTTCCCACTCCCCCCCCCCCCGCCCCCTTCACTCTCTGCCGCGTTGCTGGAAAAGTGCTCGGGGAAAGAGGGTAAGAAAGCTTCCATAAGAAAGCTCGAGATGTACCAAATCTCGATAATGTATTTTTACTTGCACTGCGAAATTTATGGAATAAGGCTCAAATTATTCATAGCTTTTATTTATTTTTTATTATTGCATCTTCAAATATTAACAATTTTTTAGCGAATTGAATTGTTTAGCATTCGTATTGTGTTTTTCAATTTTTTTTCATATATTTTTCAACCAATTCTCTAAAATATAAAATCATTGTGCGATCGTGCGAGAGACACCATATCATAAAATAAACAATAATGTTTACAGTCATTTTTATGTTTATAGAGATAACAGCGTTTGGTTAAATTTCACCGAGAGTAAACTCTTTTTTTCCGGCAAATACCAAAATCAATATCAGCAAATATAATAAAACCCAGCGTATACCTCCATAATATTTTCCATTCTGTGTAACTTATTCAAAATTACACGTAACCATCCAAGACGTTTGACATTCGCAATGCCACAACTCTCTAGAAAATACATATCGCCAATAATTCGAGGCAAAAACTGCCGTATGGTAGTGTTTCTGCTTTTTATCTCCTGGCAAGGGCGTACAATATAAAATACCACGGAAAAAGGAAAATCATTGGGGCGTTGGATATGGTGGAGCTGTGTGTATAATACAAAGCCCCATACTCGACGTCGAGGCGGCGAAGGGGGTGGAATGAAATTTCCTATGCATAGCGTAATAACGCAGCACTCCCCTCCTCCTCCTCCTATTTCTCGGATAATTTTTACCAAGGTCTCCGCGGACGCCATAAGTTTAAGAAAAGACGAAGCCTAGTGTGCTGTAGAGAACTGCCTATGGGGAATCAAAAGTCGTACGCCAGTGTACTGCTATAAGGGTGTGCACTTATTCGCCGAGGCCCCTTCGTTCGACCAGAGGGGCGTTTGCTCGTATTTAAAATTTAAAACCCGCAGCCTCGCTCTCGCAGCAGCGCCGGGGCGGAAAGGAAATATAAAAAGGGAGAGAAACGCTGAATGCGCGAGGTTAGAGATTTTTCATAACCCTCGAGAATTTTGAAGTGCCCCTATATACCTTTTCCATTTCCAATTTCAAAATCATCGATTCGCCCTACCCCTGCCCTCGATCACAAAAGCGCACGCCCCAAAAACAGCCAATTACGCTTTACATGGGATGGGATAGCCCATAGCACAGGGCCAACGCTCAATCGGCCCTTGAACACGTACGAGATTACGAGGGACATATAAGCCTCTCTCCTTTCTTCCCCAGCAGTTTGCCTCGTCGATAATGCACAAAGAACCCATGTGTGTTGTGCGGACGAGAGTATAAGGGTAGACGCTGGGGCGGCTCTGGTATGGCCGTTATTAAAAGTCAGCTGTTCCGATATCGACTCCTTCGTCGTTGTAGTCCACGCCTGCTAACTCGCCCCCCTTATCGGACGCTGCATCCGCGCGCGCGTGAGATCGGCCCCTGCTTTCCGAAGCGAATAGAGGAAGAGAGAGAGAGGTAGAAAGAGCGAGAGTAAGCAAGAGGGGGTGGAGGCGGCTTGCTGCTAAGGGTGGAAAGGGGCTAGTCAATATTTGCATGTCGCGAGCCCGCGCTGCAAGAGCTCTTTGCCTCATACGAGCCCCGAGACCTGCGTGCGCACGTGTGTGTGTGTGTATGCGCTAGTGTGGGAGAGTTGCCTGGGAGCGAGTTTAAGGGCTCTTTGGAGGGTTTCGCGAAGACGCATCACCGCCGCAGATACCCGTCGTTGTCGTCGTCTACGTCGTGTGTCCCATCGTCGTGCAGCTTCTTTCCCTCGGAGCTCGAGATATTTACCGTCTTGTCTCTGCGGCTTGGCGACAAAGAACGTAAGAGAGAGAGATGAGAGAAAGAGGCAGGGATAGAGAGAAATGGAGGAGGGGGCTGAGCGTTATATCCTTATTACGAGCGACAGGGACCACCTGCACGACAGGTACTCACGAACAGGTAGAGCAGGACGAACTCTTGAACTTTTATCTCACTTTTTCTCTTTTACCTTCTCCTTATTTTTTTTCTCCTTTATGCCCCTCTCCCTTCCTTTCCCTTCTCTTAAGCTGATTTTCCGATGACACGACGACACGGCTGCAACGTCTCTTGTGTCGTTGCCTCGGACTCGGAAATATACGTAATTGTATCTCGATGGATAGAACCTGATGGGGAAAAAGAAGCGAAAGAGTAGAACGAAAGGATCCCAAGCTTTACTGTAATGCGAGAGAAAATCGTCGGAATGGTAGAATGCTCGTTGTACAAGCATAAGCATCGGATATAATTTCAAATCTGCTACGTTCGATGAAAATTTCTAATTAACATTTATTTGGAAGAAAAACCATACTAGCATCTTGCCAATTCGTAACTATCGCGATAAACAAAGTTTGACGAGGTAAAACCATTTGCTGCTCCAAACTGGTTAAAAAGTAGCAGCAGGCTCTCTCATCTAGCAGTAGCAGCTGCTAAGCAAGCCAGGGCTAGAGCACACTCGTGTTCAGCTTACCTCAGGCCTCGTGGCCTCTCGCTATCATCTTCCTCGAACCGGCATCAATCTTTTTTGCATGAAATATTCACAGCATTATAAATACACGTGAGGGGGGGGGGGTAGCGCGAGTCGAGGAACGAGTGGGGTGGGCGGCTCAGGCTTCGTTTTTGCCGGGCGAGCGTCGTTAAAGCCAGCCTAGCCCGGGTCACCCGCCCACATAATACGTCACACTCTCCGTCCTGGGGCCCACGTAAGTGCTCGCGCGCGTTTCGAGCTGCATGCACGACGCGCGCTCTCTCTCTCTGGCTTACAAGCCCGCGCGCTCGAATATTCCTGCTCAGGAAGACGCTGGCGGGGGGAAGGGGGGGGGGGGAATACTGTCGCCCAGCGGGGGCTAGCAAGAAACGCCCGCGGGGAGAGGGCTCTGGGCTACATCGTCGAGGCGTCGCCGTCGGTAAGTTTTTACGAGCCGAGTTGGGGGCATCGTCATACCTCTCTGCTTCTAGCGACACACTTCCTTTCCCACCCCCGCCCCTTTGGCCTTTTTCGACGAGCGCTCTGGCTTTTCTTGCGGAGAGAGACAGTGTCTATGCTACTACGCAGCGACGACGCGTCAAGCTGAGCTTTTTGTGCCTCTACGGGTATGTAGAGCGCATAGATATTGTAATTACGGATCGCGGCTTTTGGAATTTTCTGTTGCCGGGGGCGGCTTGCTATTCGCCTGGGAGAGTCGTCGCGATGAAATTTATGGGCTGGACTTCGATGAATTGTTCTCCGTTGGAAAATTATAGGATTGGACGGTTTAATTATTTGATTTATCGCTCGAGTTACGTTTATTTTTAACATTTTCGGCGTATCATTGAAAAAGA
Organism: Anagyrus pseudococci; assembly: GCA_030522585.1. Taxonomy (NCBI): domain Eukaryota; kingdom Metazoa; phylum Arthropoda; class Insecta; order Hymenoptera; family Encyrtidae; genus Anagyrus; species Anagyrus pseudococci. The sequence continues at coordinate 29,851 of JAPYYQ010000481.1, forward strand.
AACGTTCGTAATTTAATCGAGGCTTGTAAAAGTTTCGCGGCGGTACAGGGGAGCGCGAATAAACAAAATTAATAACGTCAATAGCTCTTTACTTCAGTTTTCCCCGAAAATTCCTATGCTAATTATGTGCAATTCGTGCGATTTATGAGGAATTTATTGGTGTGCCTCATTGTTACGAGCGAGAAAGCAGAGAAACATATTATTATGGCGAACGTATAACACGTAATTAATTCAAGTTCACATAACGGGAAAATTAATGGCAAATACTTGTATTTTTGGATAACAACAGATACCTTTGTTACAACGAACACTAGTCAAATTGAAAATATCGTAATCATCAATTTTAATTTTGAAAAAAAAAACGCATTAGTTTCATAAACTGTAAGCATAAAATATAAAAATAGTTTTCCAATAATCATTCGTGCTGCGGAAATTCGAGAAAACCAGTAAGCGCAATTAATTACACCTCGAGCAACGTCCATGTCGGTAGCACATCCGGCGAACTCTTCTCTAGCCCGGCATAGATAAAGGTCGAGACAGGCGTCCGGCGGACAAAAGAAAACGTCAGAACCTCAGCGACTCATCAGCTGGCAATAACCCTTTTCTCGTATAGCTCTCGCGTCAACCAATGACGGGGTTCGCCCTCCCGAGAGGCTCATTCGTCGATAAATCGACTTGGTAGTCGGGGGAGGAGGGAGGCATCGGTATACGTTGGCAAAAATAGCGTTCGAGCAAATACGAGGGGGGGGGGGCGCGAAGTTTAGCGGATACTTCGGGCATTCGGACGTTCTCTCTCGCACGTACACTGCGCGCCTCGCTTTCCGCTTCGTCGAGCTTTTATTGCGCGCGCGACCCGCTTCAACTCTCGGCCGCCTAGTTTGAAGACCTCGAAAAGCCTGGAGGTGTCGGTGTGCCAAGTGAAATGACCCTTTTCGAGACTGGCTCGGACTGTCAGGCCGCGGAAAGGGGGCTAGTTGGTCAGCCTCGAACGCTGTCTCTCTTTTACCTCGTAGCTGGAAAGCCTTTTTCTCTCCCTCTTTATTCTTTTTATACACACCGATGCAGTTCCTCGAATACTCCCCCAAAACAGAGTTACTTTTCGCGTTAACGAACTCGCGAAACATTATTTCAAAGATTTTTAATCGTCGATATAGCGCGGTTGGCGGGTTCTCCGCGTGAATAACGAGAGCCTACAACTCAGGCGCTTTTTTCGCCATCAGTCATTCGTTTTCTCAAAGACGAACTAAGCTCGCTTAAGGCCATAATCAGGTCGGCCGGAAATCCGAATTATCGGAATAAATCATGCGGTAATCGCCCGGCAGAACTGGCCGGCCGGCCCCCTAGCCTGGCCCCCTCCCCACGTGGTATCGCAATAACGATTGCCCCCTCCCCCCCCGCTCAACCAGCCAGCAGCCGACCCTCTCCACCGGCAGCTCTTGGCGCCTACGAAATTAGAAATTCACCGTTAATACTCCGGGCCGCCAGGGCCGTTCTCTTTGAGCTCGAGGGCCGTCGTTCCATCGGCGAATTTATGGGGGCTTCGCGCCCTAGGAGGGAGAGAGCGGCGGCAGTACTAGCACAGCCCCTCTACTATACTTTAACGAGAGAGCGCGGATATTTCCTTCTGCCGCGTTTGTAGACTTGCACCCCCCGCATGTACGCTCATTCGTAAAAGTATATACCTCTACGTACGTGCCGCTCCTAATTAGTCCTTCCAATCTGATTAGCAATTACCCTCCCGGAGTCCTATACCATCCATACCGGGCACTGTCGTGTTAAATTGGCTCGTTAAATGAAATCTGCTTTATTGGTTAATTAATCGAGGATCGAGAGCAGGCGCCATTGCAACGGCGTGCTGGCTTGTTCCTCTTAATGCCTTCTCAGCGAGATGACATCCTCTTTTAAGGATCTTAAGCAATCTTACGCTCGAACGTCGGCGATTAAGCCACGGGGAAGATTGCTCGCGCTATCTTTTAACAGCGACGTGGAAAGTAATTATCCATTAAAATATTTTTATTTATCTTAATTGATAACAAGAACAAAAATCCAATGGTAACAGGAATGATTGTATTTCATAGAAATTGCAACGGAAATAGAGCAAAGCTCGGGAACAAAGCAGGCTTCAATCAAGTTGTCTTGGTAGCAAGAAAATCTCCAGCAAGTAGAGAGCCCGGCTCATTGACGGTACGCTCGCTTAATTGCCATCTTAATTCCGGTCATTTATCCGTCCTACCTACCACGTAATAGACCGCAAGGCGTAGACTCAGCTCTTTTATTCCGGTTGGCGGTAACAAATAGGTAAGCGCGCCCAGCGAAGCACCGACGATTCAGTAGCGCGATGAAACCACGCACGCACACCCTTCGTTGCTTCCCGCGTCATAATTACCAGCAGACAAGAATCACTTCTCGAGATTAGCGTTCTCTTCGTACCAGCTAAGCTGCTTTGTAGATAAAGTTATAAAGGAAATGAAGGGTTTGGATGGGTTTCAAAGGATTGTTTATTCGCGAAAAAAGAAATTTAATGATCAGGAGCGGAAGAGCATGGAAAGAGGTGATGAAAAAAAAGTTTGAAAGAATAACCAAGAGAGCATGGTTATACTCTCAGTCTGTCAATACGATTCTGTATCTGTCACGAAGTTAGCGGTCTCCAGAGTTATTGCTGCAATAAAATGACAAAGTTAGGGAGCACAGTGTTTACCTTGAGATAACAAACCGAACAGTTCCACTGGGTTACAATCGACGAGCACAGAGAGAGAGAGAGGTGTGCGTTCTTCTGTATTTATACACGAAATCAAGTGTCGCGCGCAATCGAGTTGGTGACAATTGATCTTTAAGTATTTCATTAGCTTTCATTAATTGGACACTTGTTACTTAAATACCCCGGGCACTCGCGTGTCTCTTTAATTGTTTAATTAAAAGTCATCGAGTCGAAATAATGACAATTGTACAATTAGTCAATAAGACTAAATTAATCCCAATTCAATCTGAATTATTGCAATTATACGGTCAGCGTTGCTTGATAAAGTCCGAATGATAAGCTCTTGGATTAAAAATGAATTTATTAGCTGTTGTCTACACGGTTATTCATGATATACCAACCGAGGAAAAATACATTATGTGGTATCACGTAAACAAGTCATTTGAAGTATTTGATAAAAAATATAGAAACTAGTGATTTTTCACACGCAATTGATTGTCGACCTAGTTTTCCGGTACACTTAAACTTCAGGAGGCGAGGGGTCGAATTAAACTTTGGGCGTGAAATAGTCCCAAGCACATTACGCGTAAAGGACGTTAGAGGCGGCGGTCGAAATTCAAGTGCAACATATCATAATACAACAAGTTGGAGCGTTACGTAAAACTACGCCGTCGGGGCCTTGGCGACGCGTAAAATTGAGCAAGCTCTCGGGGCCCTCCCTCCCTCCCCCCCCCCCTGGAGGTCCTCGAAGCGAAGTTTACGTGCGCCATAACTTACATGCGCGAGCTGTGGAAGCCGAGAGGTCGGAGAGTAGTTGTGTGTGCGTAGCCCGGGCCTCGAGCGTAACTGCAAGACACGAAATTTTCGAATGAAATTTTGTAATTAATCTTGGAAGAACGAGCTCTTCGTCCTCGAGTTTCCTTGTACAGCTCCAGGGCTCTCGAGCCCGGTGTATTCTACTGAAGAACGAGCAGAAAGGTAAGGTCGACGTGACGAAAGTTTCGTTTTCGCCTTGTCATTCGCTTCGTCCTTCGTACTCAGACAAGCAATATTGATAAATAAATAGGACCCGAAGAAAAAGCCGTTCGATTAGGCGCGAGAGCAGCTCTTCCCAACGTTCGTTCGAGCTTGCGCAAGCTTCCACTGGCTCTTTTCCATATACCTAACTCGGCGCGAGCTTCCGCAGAGCTGCTGCTGCAACAGCTTCCACGGCTGTGCATACGCGCCACTCCGCAGGCGCTGGTGTACGTATATAGTTATACAGCGAAACAGACTCCAAAGCAGCCACCTCCTCCGGTTCTGCTGCCCGTATAGTCGTGCGTCCGCTATGGCTATACGTAACTCGCTTCCCCTGCCTCTCTTCCCCCCCTCACCCTCACTACTCCCATTTCGTGGCTTGTTCGCTTTCCGGCAACAAGGCCTGAAGTTTATTAAGATTAAGGACTACGTTCGCGGTAATGCGCCGCCCCCCCCCCTCGCCGCTTGGACGAGCCGAGGAAGAGAAAGGAGTGCACGAGTTATGTAGGCCTAGGTGTTGCTGGCTTGTGTTACGTGTATTGCGATCTTGCGCTTATTATTATACCGGGCGCTATGGGCCGGATGAAATTTTTTCTTCTTTATTACTTGATTTTTTTTCGTAAGAGTTACAGCGAAATAAGGAAGTTTTCTGAGAATCAAATTAAAAATTGATACAGTTTTTAAATGAAAACTTTATCGAGCCGAATCATCGATATTCATCAAAAAATCAAAAAGTGATTGATTCGCGGCAAATTTCAGGCTCTCGGGCTTCTAAGGAAAGAGAAGAGTCGATCCATTATTCCGCGGCTGGAAACGATATCCCAAGTGTAACTCGGGCCAAAGCAGGCCAAGACAAAGCTCTCTCCAGCGCCCTCGACCAAAATAAGCTCTCGGTTTCTTTTACCCCTTCACCGACCACGGCGTCTCAGCGTGAAAACTCGAGGTCAGCCCCGTATAGCCGAGACCAGGTCGATCGGACGGGGCGCGCATCCATCCTTTGGCTCGAGCTCCCGTAGCCCTGCACGCTTCGTCCATCATCCAAATTGAGTAATAAGTCGTAGTCACCGCACCTCGCCTCCAACGTTTCAAGCCTTAATCTTGGATATAGACGCCGCGCCAGCCTATACTCTCTCTACCAAAAGCTCGTCGTCCTTAACGTGACCTCGACGAAAAATTGGCCAAAGCCCCTATAAGTTTTTGTATTATTTCCTTGGGATCATCGAATATCTTCGGTAAATTTTTAGATTCTTCAATAAACAGGGTAGCTACTCTATCCAAGCACATCGTAATTTCTCGCCTCGTTAATTTCTTTTGCCCTCCTTACTTTGCTCGAAAACAAGCGCAAGTTTTCCAATTAACATTCACGGGGCGCGCAGGACTTTTCCAAGGTGCGCGCGTACAAAGCGAGAGCTCTCTCTCTCTCATACTTCGGGTGGTGCGGCGACGAAATTCGCGTAACGAAATTCCGCTCCATTTGCGCGCGCGCGCCTCGGCAATCTTGACGCCGTCCGTGCGCTCGTAAGTGCCTTCGCCTTTGAACTCGGCCCCGTATAGTCGAGAAAAAGGAGAGTCGGAGAACGATCGAGACGAGTTGAGCGAGAGAGGCATAACTTGATATATTGACGAAAGGGAAGGTTCCTCGGGCAATCAGCGAGCAATTAGTCGCATGGCTTGGACCGTCTTGGCTCTCTGTCGCGTAGCGATTTTGCCCCCCAGACACGCAGGCTTGGCTCCGATCAGGGCGGTAATAGCCAAGTTCCGAGCACGCCGAGACGATGGAGAGTCTCTGTAACTGCATTTACCCTTTACGCTACTGCCTCCCGTGCTCTCTCTCGCACTCTCTCTTGAACGTATGTACTTTATGTGCTGCAGGCGCTGCTCAGTTCCTTTTTTCGGTTTCGAACGGCACTACTCAACTTGTGCCGGTGAACACGTAGTTTAGGAGAGAACTGGCTTCTCGAACATACGGGTTTTACAGTTTACCTCGAGTTAGTCACGGGAAACTTAACCCTTGGCTTCAAACAAATTTCCAAAACTATTTCCCACAGTACCAGCCGTACACCTAAATCTAATGATGAAGAATAATCAATCGTTCAATTTTCCATACTCGTTAAAGTTTCTTTTGATTTCTGAACTAGCGATAAAAAAGTGCTTTGTCAGATCTTTGAACAATGAAGAAAGTTCTCCAACTACGAAATTCGATATTCTTAAAAATCAAAATAAAAAAAAAAGAAAGTAGGTAAAAAAAAGAAAAGCTTGATAAAATCTAAAGTACAAAGCAGGGGGGGACGAGAAGGTGAAGTAGAAGAAGGAGGAGGAAGGACCACTTAAGCATTAACGCTGGGCGTCTCGTGGCTCCTTTGTACCGGCCGGAGCCACGTAGACGCACCGCTTTCAGCGAGCTAGTCTCCTGCGGTTTCCTTCCATTTCATCGATATGCCCTCGAGTCTCTCTCTCTCTCTCTCTCTCTCTCTTTCACTCTCTCACGAGTAGTAGCAGAGCCCACAATGTTGCAGCAAGAGCAAAGGCATGCCGACGTTGATTCCATCTTCTTCTTCCGCCAAGCGCTCGTGCAGCCTTATTAAGCTCTACGCCCAAGCTCCCGTGTAATAGGAAGTGCAGCTGCAGAAAGACGAAAAGGAACGCGTATAAAGGTAGGGAGCGTTACATAAGAAAAATGCTCCAAAATGCATTGAACATGGAATATTTTTATTAAGAAACGTGTGTTCTTATTTCATGACAATCAATGTTCAACTTGCCTCTCTTGAGAAAGAAACACTCGATTTTTCGACAATAATAAATGGACGTGGTGCACTGACAGCTTTGAAAGTTCGATAAAAATCTGCGATCGAAACACTCGGTGAGAGAAAAAGGGCTTACTACTGCCTGGGAATAAAGTCGCGCGCAGAGCAGCGCGATAAGCGTTGACGGCTACGGCTGCGTGGCTGGGCGCAATCCACGCCAAAAAGTCACTGTTTTATTAAGGCACTTGACTTTGAGCCGCAGATTTGTCAGTTGGAAGTGAGAGAGAGAACGGAAAGCCGCGTGCGCACATTTTTGCGAGGCAAAGAAAGAGAGCGCGTCGGGGGTCTCTCCGAGGAAAACGGACGAGCTCGCGCAGGAATCTCCCCCCCCCCTCTTTTCTCGGCTTCTTCTTGCATCGATGGCTCTTGCGAATCGCGCTGTCAGCCTTTTTCATACTCCTCTCTATTTTCTCTCCGATCTCTCATCGCTGCTTTGCTTTGGCCCCTTTTTCGATTTCTTCATTCTTTTTGTCCTCCTTCTCGACTGTAAAGGGCTAGTCCCTGGAACCTCTCGTGCTTTCTTCTGGCAACGAAAATCAACTAGGGTTCGTATAGGTGTTACGTGTGCGGTAGTAGGTGCATTCGTATTGAAAATGTGACGATAATAATAATGCACAGGCTGTCGCGCGCACGAAAAATATATATATATCTGCCGGAATTTTGTACGCGAGGAGAAGGAGAAAGGGGGCCCCGATCGATAGACGTCGGAAATTATTAGAGTTTCATACGGCCTCGCTCGTTCCGCGCCCTCGGCTCTTTCTTTTGTCCATCGGCCAAAGAAAATTCTCAAGCACTTTTTTAAAGAAGGCACGTAAGCCCGAGCAATAACCAAACATGACCGAGCCATAACGCTCATAAGGAATTCTCGGGCTGCGCAGCGAGAGAAAATAAAGGGCGAGAGAAGGTGGAGCAGAGGGGGAGGGGGTGGGGGCACGGAGAAAAATACAGCCGCGAATGGAGCGGGACAAAAAGGTCAGGGTAGATCGGAAGTACGGCTGGAAGATAGAGAGAGAGAGACTCACGGCTGGCAAGCTCTAGCTCGCTATTTGGTATTCCGGACGCTCGGAACAAAATTTAATTTTTTGACTCGCTCGCCGAGCAGCACCGATCCCCTCGGGAGCCGGAGGCGACTCGTGTTGGTGTTCGAGTCTCAATGTGTATACGTGTGCCTTGTACGTGATGCGCCGAAAGTAATTGTCAATTAATTTGTCACCTGGGAATTAGGCGCGCGCGTCCCTTTATTTTCCTTGTAATTTTGCGAAAAGGCTCATACTCGCAGCTCTGCAAAAGTAGGCCGGCAAAAATATGCGCTTGCTATGCTTTTTACATACACGCCCGCGCGCGCGCGCGCAAACACACGGGAGAAAGGCTTAATTGACGCCCGCAAAGGGGGATTTCACGAGTAATTGCGCATAATTTGCCGAGTCTGCCCGAGAGAGAGAGAGAGAGAGAGTACGGTCCGTTAGGCGCGCATAATTGATGCAATGAAGTTGCCGCGAATGTTGTTAGGACCTAGGGGGCAGCGCTGCCGCCGCTCTGGGCGCGCAAGCTCTCGGGCCTTGTGTGGAATCTTAAATTACAGCTGGTTTTACGCTAATTGTTTGCTTTGCGTGTAAGCGCGCGCGTCGACTGATGGTATTTATCAGGCCGCGCGCGCGCGCCAACGACTACTTCATTACCGCTAAGCCGCAAGAAAAAGTGTAATGCTGTTGTTTAAAAGACTCGGGGGCTCTTTGTTTGCTCTGTAAATATTCAGGCATTAAAACCTCAATAAGTCCTTACTGCCACTCTGACTGGGCTTCACGTACAGCCTCGAGGCCCTAACAAGGCTTGAACCAACAACTCATTGGCTCGATATCAAGTGTTTCCAGCGTCCTTTCATCAGGCCCCCCAAAAAATCTTCCCCTAGGCAGGTCCATCGTATCAAAGCCCCTCCCTCCTACTCGATCTCATCCCCTGATCCCATTACCATAGCACCGCAACGCAGTGTCTTTATGCAAGCGACGCGTCAGCCAGTGGATTCGAGCTCTCCTCTGCTTTCACGTCCCTTCCCTCCCCCTCCCCCACCTGATTTCCCTCTCTCCCCTACACTACCGCGACATGATCCCATATCGAGTCCCTCCTCCCTCTCCCTACGCTATCGAGCCTATTGTCCTCAGCTCGACATAGTGCGAAAGGACTTGCATGTACGTGGCTGCTTTGATAGCGCGCGGGGCTGCTCCAGAGGCGTCACCGACAACACGCACACACATATATACAGAGAGAGAGAGAGAGGGGGGGGAGGGCGAGTGCCTGATACCAATGACGGAGTGGCCGCTTAGGCAATTCCCCGAGTGCCACGCGGACTCACCCCCCCAACACCTCCGAGACATGGACTCACGCGCGTGTTGTACCGTCCGCGGGCTTGACGCCTCACTGATTGATTGACGGAGTGGCTCTCGTATTACTTTCATAATCACGCGCGACCCAACCTCCCCTCTCATTCCACTCGCTCTCGCCACCTGTCCTGGGATTACACGACCCGAGCCCTCTTTGTCGCCCTCGCCCTCTCTCTTTCTCTATCGAATCTAGCGTTGCTTCGGACAGCCTCTCTAGAGGTATTTAATCAATGTTTTTTTCAAAGTGACCCTCATGCTCCAATTCAAATTGCCAGGATCAATGATTTCAAATAGAATGACGTGGTTCAAATAGTAGTAATATCAATGGTTGGTCAGGCGCGATTAATTGAAAATAAATTTTCTAGTTGTGTCAAGTAGTTCTATTAAAAAATAGTCAGCCACCAATATTTTTTAGTTCTTTCACTTTATACGAGATCTTTTATCGTCATCTATAAATTAGATTACATTCTGTAATCAAAAGCCCCAGTTTCGCTGGCGAGATAAGCCTTGTAAATGTAAATTACAACGTCGGATCCAATAAAACCGACCGAAAAAAGTCTTAAAAAAGATGATTGCACACGAGAATAAATTAATTACGTCGCGTCAGAGTTCATTTAAAATCGCTCGATTTACATTCACGCTACGATATTAAAAGCAGGTACGAAATCGAAAAAAAAAACAAAAGCAAAATTCAAATCGTCCCCTCAAATCCAATTTGGCAATCAAATTTGGAAAATTGATCCGCTTAATCGCGAGACTTAATTCTTACCTGTTAATTCGAATATTTGTGTGCCAACACACAATTAAAAAATATAGATATAGGATGAGGACTATTTCCCTGGACACGAATACGCTTGACGACGTCGAATTGTCAATGCTATAGAACGCCACTCGATCGTCACCTCTTCGCTTATGACGAAACGGCTCGAGTTAATTCGGAAGCGCTTACGTGACTTGTCGTCCAGTCCCTTTCTTGCTCTCCACTTGATATTTGTCCGTCCGACGGATGGACTCGGGGTCGTGGGAATTCAATGGTAGACTGACGGGAAATCTGTTTTTGAAACTTGAGTTGATCGTCCAATTATGAGATATTCCGGCTTGGCATTAATATTAATGGCAAATGCAAAGGAGAAAGAATAAATTTGTCGATAGAGTTGAGCATATTTTCCCTCCAGTCGACGATATTGAAGGAATAAATTTCGCTTTCTCCCTGATATCATTATAGCCGCTTTCACATATAGTTTTAATGAAAAAATTATATACCTATACTTTAGTCTCGTTCTATTTATTTTGAAATCACAACGATATATCTTTCAGGATTACAGAAAATAATGCTTACAATAGCGATAAAACTATCGACTTATATGCATTGTACACCCGCTTTGCCCCCTCGGTAATTGAGAGATAACCCTCGAGGCCTTTCCGAGACAATTGACGTATTGTCCGCGGCATATACATCTGGAATTCTGAGAGCCGAGCACGTCTGCGGCCAACACCTCAGCCCCCCCTGCGTCAATCTTTCGCAAAATCCCACCACTAGACGACACTCTCCGTCGGCTTGTCGATAACAAACCGTTTCCGCTCTCTTCCTCCTCCACCACACACACACCCATACTTGTGTATATACCCCTTACTCGTCTTCTCCGCGCTCTCTCTATAGCCGCCATACAGCTGTCGGTGCTGTCCGCGCGTGGGCGCGCTCTTCAGAGCCAGCCCTGATTTTCGAGAGGCTCGCTTCAATTTTCCCAACATCCTCGGGCCGCGCGCGTCGGTGGCGAGCCAACCGACAGGCCATCCGTCATTCGCGCTTCATCGTCCATCGACTTTGTCGTTGTCGCGTAGCCAGCCGGCCGTGACGAGGCACCTTTCCACTGGCCAGCCCCCCCAGGACCTGTGCGTTTAGTGAAGGATAAATACATCGTTCTCCCTCTCTCGCTCGGGCATGGATCGAGTACGTCCGGTTTTTAATTGGATTTTCCGGGCTTTCGGGATGTTATTGATACGCTTGCTTCGCCCATTGGACCTCTCTCTATCTCTCTTTTTTTAATATCTTTTATAAGCTTGATGTAGAAGTAGATCTTTTTTTTTCATGCGTTGTTGCTTTTGATGCGATAAATATGTGTCGAGTTCAGTTTGATTTATGACGGCGACAAATTCAAAGTGACAAATAACGCGAATAAATAGACTTTTTTCATTTATCAATGCCGCCTGCGAATAGATTTGACAGAGTTGCATGTATACTATCTCGCGAGTCAACGATAATCTTCTTTTTTTTGCAATCTCATATAGCGAGTTACTTACGCAACGTTCACTTCCGGGAAAATGTAGACGACGTTTTAAGACTTTCAGCAAGTACGCGACAGATGCAACCCTGGCATATACAGCCATTCGTCACTCGACTAGCCATGGCTTCGCGTACGTAACTCCTTTCTCTAACGGAGCGAATCCCGGGGCTGAAATGGCCGGCGATAACCGTATTTTCTCATCGCCGGGAGATCGCTTGCACGGTCTCTCTCTCTCTCTCCATAATATCGGCGATGACGGCCTGACTCCTTCGGACGAATTTATCGGAAGAAAGGGATAAGGCAGGGGACAGGAGCGATTGTTAGTCCCAGCCCGTTAACGGCTCGCCCCCATTTGCTTTAGTGCGCGACAAGATTTCTTCGACAAGTTCACATAGCGTTTATAGCTATTGAGGAGAAAATTACCACTGCCTTTGCGAATCAGATTTACGGCTTTGACTATGTTCTACTTCTAATGTTTAGCGATTACCGTTAGTTCAATATTTGGTGTACTTTTATAAAACATTTGAGTAGAATTTAAGTAAACACAGTTATAAAAGTCTATAAACACAATTTTAAAGATTTTTAATCAAAAATTTTATTTGTAAATTATCAGAGTTAAATCATTAATGTTTATTTCGAATAAAAATAGTATTTTACTTTTGTACAATATCAGTAATAAATGAAGATGTACTAGAGCAATAAAACTTCAGCGCTGATCGTGCAGTAAGGGCTAATTTTTCGCATGTCTGACAGTATAATGACTTACACTACTTAAAATACTCTCTCCGAAGTTTATCGCTGCTGTCGAGGGAAGCGATTCGTTTCTTCTCTTAGCAATCATTTTAGCATCTAACGGAAGCCCTTTCCTCGCTATTTTGACTTACGACAGATGGTAACCTACTTTTATAAAATTTGCCGAAATAACTTCTCCATTTTTGATTTCGAAAAATAACCGTTACGTGAACTTTTATATAATACTAAATAAATAAACTGCAAAAGAATCTAGGAAAATAAATGCATCGTCAGCTTTTTTAATGCGTAAAAAAAAACTCAATTACTCGAAGACACCATCTTCTCCGGTCTTTTTTTTTCTATCTGCGAAAAGCCGCACGTTTCGTTTTTACGGCTGGACGATGAGTAAGATTGATGGTAGTGATGGATACCAAACTTAATAGTTGTCCTTTTTTCGAACAGCTTTCTGGGACTTAGAAACGCTTATTTCGCCTTAAGATGGGTGTCTGGAATGACTAAATACTAATTTTAAACAAGCACGTTGCTTTTTCCGTTGTACGTTATTTAGTACTATTGTACTTATTATTATGTGTTAATTCGCTCCGACAATATCAATATAAATTATAAGTGAATTCGGACTTAGTGATTAATACAGAAATTGTTCTAACTTGAAATAACAGCTTATCAAAAACATGTTTTTTCCCCATAATGAAACATTAATTAAAATACAGTTACACTTGACCGAATTTCCGTTAATTAATGTCACATATTAATTAGTCCTGACAGGCATTCTGCATTAAAAAACTTTAGCTCTCAACTTGTTAAAAAATTTCATTAAAATCTTCGATAAGTTACGAGTCGAAAGAAGTACTTTTCTTAAAAATTTTACTTTTTTACTTTCGAAAACTCTAGAAACTCCGAAGTCTTTAATGCAGTAAGTGTGTACAAACAAATATGGCCTGCGAGCGTTTTTCCATAAATGGCCAACTTTTTTGTCGCGCTCCTATATCTAATCTGATACAGATTACAGTTTCTAATAAAACATTTCACAGCATCGCCGTCCTTATCTCCATCTGCTTCTGCTTTTCTTTGCGATACGTCCGCCAAGTCGGAGAAACATCGGACGACGCAGAATCGATGCGCGACGAATACGATCCGCGCGCAAAACGATCCGCCACGAGAGAGGCGAACGAGCTTTCGTGCGAGATAAGAGCACGTCGAGGCAGAAAGAAGCATCCTCCTCCTCGCTCGGCTAAAAAAGCCTCATTTAAAAACATTGCCTCGAGTCGAACATCGCGAATCTTTTTCCTTTCTTCCTCTTCTTATTTTCCTTTGCGACTGCTTACTTCTTTTGGTCGGTTGCAAAAAAAAAGAAAAAGAAAAAAAATCGGTGAATGAGAAAGCAAGACGGACGCTCGCTATGTGCGTGTAGGTATGTTTTGAATTTAACGAAGAGAAATATGCCGTTTCGAATAGTAATGCGAAGCGTATACAGCGACTTTGAAATTTCTGAGTTTGCGAAACGTGATTCTTGGTGAGGATATAAAAAAAATTGAAATTGTTACTTGGCTGCTTGTGTGACTTGAGTTTAAAATAATACATTTTATGAAAAAATGTTTTTTTTTATATATAGCATTTTGAGAATTACTTTGTTTCGATTAAAGTTAGCATATAATAAAGTTTACAATGTAACTTAAGGATATTACCATTTTTTTATGTAACCTAATTTTTTTTATAAGCTCTCATGGAGTACACTAAGCATAAATTTTGAATTTTAAAAAAAATTTATTAAACATAATTGACTTTAAAAATAATATAATCTATACTATGCACTAAATTAAATTTTCAAAAAAAAAAAGAATAAAAATTTAAAGACAAAGTTCAAGCCAGAATAAAATTTTCAAAACCACACGAGAAAGCGCTTTCGCAAAATTAAACCCACAAGGCCTCCTTTTGAAATACATCCCCGACCCTCAGATCATAAACAAATTTTTCGAGCAATTTTTCAAAATTTTCCAATAATATACGAACAGCCAGGTAAGCACGTCTCAATCTCACTTCTTCGCATACTAACCACGCACATCCTTCGAAAATACGTGACTCTGTATATATTCCCGAGCTCGCGAATACAGACATAACTCCTGGCAGCTGCAACGTCGATAATACGTTTTTGCCCTTACCCCTCATATTCGCCGGCGTCGAAAAAGGCTCGTCGGCCTTTTTTTATCGCTTATTGAAAAATCGCGTATAACGCACGCTCGGTAGCCGGGGCTGCTGCAGCAGGGGACACGTCTGCCGAGAGAGAGAGAGAGAGGCTTGGCCGAGCGCGTCGCGCCGAGAGATTCGTCGTCGTATTCGCCGTCCTGTGGGAGCGGCTGCTGCCCGCGGTAATGGTCCTCCGCCGCGCTACATACGTCTCTCCAACTCTTTCTCCCAACGGCCCCTTATCTCGATAAGTCTCTATCTCGGTGCTCGGCAACCGCTTGACAAACGCCCCCCATTTTACACCTCGTTCCGCTCTCTCTCTCTGTCTTTCGTTTCTTATACATTCCCTTATTATCGTCATCGATCCCTTATCCGTCTTTTTGTCCAGCTCTACTCGCTCGATTCGCTTTCCCTTCGGCTTCCCCATACTCTCTGGCTCTGCTTGCGGCTTCTTTTTCACGAGGATCCCCTGTTTTTGTCACCTCTTCCGAATCTTTTTCTTTTTTCCCCCGGCACACTGCAGCACGTCGATTTATTCTTTGGGACAGGGATATGGACCTGGCCCGAGTTCATCCGTCTTACTTTTATTAAACTGCCGAGCGCTCTCGGGATATATGCTGCTTTCTTTGTCTCTCTTTGTCTTCTCTCCCCCGACAGCCGATCAATCAGAATTATAATTTCGATGGCTTTTTCAAAATCTAGTACGTATATGGCTTGTCGAAGAAAAAAATCATTACCTTCATATTTGTTCGAGCCGTGTGTAACAAAACAGCTAACATAATAATAATAGACTGGCATAAATATTGAAGAAGAAAAAACTTATGCTCGATCGATAAGTATATGTTTTCTCACAATATCGCCGAGCAAATATTCCGTAAAAACCTGGTGTGCTCTCAACAAAAAAAAAGGAGAATCCGAGCATAAAACCGAGCATATATAGATCACAGCTTCTCATCTGAAATTCTTAAAGACACTATATAGTTTCAATATCATAACCTGCCGACACATCGTTTCCATCACAATCTTTTCTCAGCCGAAAAGACCTTTGAAATTTTCCATTAAAAAAAAAAGAAGGCTAAGAACAGAAAGCGAGAGTGAGTGAGAAAGACAGGCGAGCTATAATCCTTCGTGCCTCAACGTCGCTCTGCTGCTCATCTGCCTAATTCAAATTTTCCGCGAGTCCAGGCTAAAGGAGCGCATCATCTCGAGGAGAGGAGCTCTCTCTCTCGCGCTCGGCTTGAAAGGTTAATTGCCAATTGATCGCGCGCCCCCGCGGATAATCTAATGTGCCGTGGTGCGCGCGAGCAGCTGGATGATCGATATTAGCCACTGGCAGGAGGATAGAGCCAATCTCGGGACGAGGATGCGCGGAATCTTAAGCTCTCTCTCTGCGCCGCCCGCGATAGCCGATTGAGAAAAATTTCGATGCTCGAGCGCCCGGATAATGGCGAGCTCGTTACGAGGCCTGGTACTCTCTCTCTAGCTTAATTAAGTTGTTGCGCGAAAGGGGGCAACTTTGAAAATTGCTCCAACACGGCTCTGATACACTCTGACTAGCTCTCGCTCTCTCTTTCTACACTACCGTTACCGTCCAATTCGCTTTGTGCGCTCATTTTAAAACTTTTATTCGTAACGCGTCCGTTTTGCGTTTGATTACGTTTGTTCCCTGCACTTACATTTTTTTCTGGAACGAAATTGCGCGATTTTACAAAAAGAAAAAGGACGATTTTCAATTTCGTATTTCGAATAAAAACACAAGGTAGAGGTGAACGAAAGCTCCGAAAAATTCCTCGCGGAAAATACGGGGAAAGGAAAAGCGCACGGAGGAGCCTCCATTCACAGGTAAATCCGGAAAAAAAATCTGGAAACTTGCAAAATTACAGCTATGGTGGAAGAAAAAAAGAAACAAAAGAGCAAAAGAAAAAGCGCAGCGAAAAACGAAACGACAACGGCGTTGAAAAACTCAGCGCGCAAGAAGTGAAGCGCAGCAGAAGCGGGCTGCGGCGGGGGGGGGGGGGGTTTGCGTAGTCGTCGCAGAGCATTGGCGCAAAGCCGTCGTAAAATCCAAAGGGGAGCAAACGGGGGCGAGGGAGAAAGAAGGAGTAAACGCGCGCTCGCGCGCTGGTCAGAGGGAGACGCCGAAAAAGAAGCCCGCAAAGAGCGCGCGTTTGCTTTTACAGCGAGAGAGAGCTCGCGCGGGGGCTAACGGAGAGCCAACGGCGCGAGACCTAGTGCTGGGAGAGAAGCGAGCGAGGGGCCAAGAGGGAGAGCGAAAGGGAGAGAAAGAGGGAAAGGGAGGTTAGGGAGGCCGTGGGTTGGTTTTCACTGATTTACGCCGAGTCGTTAAAGCAGCCAACTAGGCACATCGTGAGGGTATAGGGGGTGGTGTAGCCGTTTCCTTGCGCGCGCGCCCCCGCGTGCTGAACTTTCAGCGCGTAAAATTACTTTCTAGCCTCGTATTTTCCACTCGAGATCTGTTGTCTACGCAGGCCGCGGACGCGCCGGCCCTGTAGGTACCTCGAATAACACATCACACACACACACACGGGCCGCCGTCGTATTTCCCGCGTTTTCCTTTTTTTTTCTCTGCCCGACCGCTGCTCATCCAAAGTAACGCCGGGCGGCGACCTTTTACGAACGAATAAAATAAATAACCTTTCCTAATTTAACCGGCAAGCTTTGAACCGGCAAGCATCTCCTTTTTACATTTGATGCTTCCTTTTTATTGCCTGGCTCTCTCTCTCCTTGCCCCTCCACCACGAGCTGTGCGCGAGCTTTAGGGCCTCTCTGGCGG
The DNA here is from genome assembly GCA_030522585.1 of Anagyrus pseudococci. Lineage (NCBI taxonomy): Eukaryota > Metazoa > Arthropoda > Insecta > Hymenoptera > Encyrtidae > Anagyrus > Anagyrus pseudococci. The sequence continues at coordinate 46,764 of JAPYYQ010000481.1, forward strand.
AACGTGAGAAAAGTGCGGCTAGAAACAGCACCTATAGGGTTGGCGCCGTTAGCACACTTGGTCGTGTGCGCCGTGTACGCTCTGTAAAACCGAGGCCGCGTACACGGCGAACACCCGTCGTGTTATAAGCGTAAACGCGTTTACGCTCGCGCACCGGGAGGGAGTATGGGGTTGACATCGGCATTTCGGCTTTGAGCAGGTGCTCGACTAAACGAACTTAAGCGCCGAGGCCGTACGGACAGCGGCTATGAATACCGGGTTTTAGGGGCCTACGAGCGAGCGAGGCCTCTAAGCCTTAATTAGACGCTGGGATCGACGATAAATGCCTTTACGAGCCAATCGAACCTACGACCCTTTGTCTTTCACAGCGCATAAGTGTGTGTAAGCGCTGAGGAATGCGGCGACTAAAGTGCGCCGCTGCTTTACCGAGTTATACACCGCAAGATGGGTCGCCTCTCTCTCTGTGTACGCTTCTCAGCCCAGCATGTAGATTATGATCGTTAGAAGTTGGATTAGTTCGTTGATGGGCCCAGTGTGCCAGCCGTAAAAGTGCACTTTCAGGATTTTTCGATAAATTACGGCTTGTTTTGTATAACGGTTTCAAAAAGTACGCGACGTTAAAGAAGATCCGCACACGGGTCGTTAAGTACTCGAATGGAAATTAGGACAAGAAAAAAAGAATTTTCTCTTTTCAAAAATTTATCAACAAAATATTTACGAGCCGTGGTTTTGTATTTTAAAACATTTACAAGAAAAGTAATATCTTTTTCAAACTTTCTTATACGTACAAATACATTTTTTAACCCTTTTTCTTCTCTCAAGCCCTCGTACACGAGATTACCTTTTTTTCTCTCTCTCTCTTTCTCTTCATCTTCCGTTACAACAAAATCTCATTCTCCAAAGAAAATAATCCGACTTTGCCGGTGAAATAAAAAACTTTGGTATTATACTTGGAAAAAGCTTGACATTACGATGGAGGTAAATGTGAGTGGTCCTTTTCGAAACTTATCTCCCAGCGGCTGTAAACGACATTTTCATCCGGCCTTTCCCCAAAACCATTATCTTCAATATAAAAATAATGCCGTGACAATTATAATTTTTCTCGTTTTAATAAAAAAGAGGCAGAAATTTCCACGCAATAGAAACTTCCCAACCGTATACCAAGCATAAAAATAATCAGAGCTTCTCGAGCTTGGAACAGAAGATTCAGCGCTCAAACACGCGTTACAAACCGCGCGCGGTATCAAAGCAGCAGGCCAACAACAATAATCCCCAGCGACGACACGTAAATATTCACACTCGCGGCGAAACGAGAGGAGGGGTGGCCGTTAAAACTCGGGCGCGTGAAAACGAGCCACACAAGCTTAATATTCATGCGTGCCGGAGTAGCTATATCCCGATGCGCTCGAGAGAGCTTTACGGCCGGTACTTTTGATTTTATAGATCTCGCGAGAGAGGGCCCAAGCGCATCCTCTCTCCAGTCGGCCGGGCACCCCTTTCCACAAGTTTTAATGAAGAATCCATCGTGTCGCGAAGGCTTGGTGATATCAAGCTCTCCTCCCCCTCTCTTGATGCAGGATTTAATATCTCGCGCGGTTGTGTGGCAAGTGCCAGTCATTGCTCGGCGAAGTATAACCACGCAGTTTTGAAACTTTGAGCTTGCGCTGTCTTTTTTGGGAGAAGCCTGAAGGAGAGTGTAGTAGGATGTGTGTTGTTTGAATTAGTTATTGGATAAGTTCGCCGAGTGGAAAGTGTCGCGCGTCGTCGTCGGGGCGATGATGCGCTGCGCTCGCTCTCTCCTACCGGCGCTTCCATGGCAAATTATTGTTTTGATGACAGTTTTAAGTGCTCGAGGACGGGCGGCGAAACTATTTCAATGGCTCCGAGGCCAGCGCGCGAGCATGCCTCCTCTCGTGCGTATATGTGGAAACCGGAGGGAAATTATTTCTCGAAGCGAAACTGCACGCATTCCGAGCTCCACGTACGTCTGTTAGAAATAAGCCGGATTCATCAATAAAAATATTCGCGCTATAAGATTGCCGTTAATACGAAAAAGGTCAGTGTTACAGTGAAGTAGTCGCACGACCGCTTGAAAATCTGAAATTCAGTATCTCGAGTATGCAAAGTGCTCTTTCTCTCGCTATTCGTCATTTCGGAGAAGGAGAGACACAGCAGAGGGAAACATCAAGAACGCCAGAGGAACGTGGCCGCATTCCCTCGTGAATGGTGTTGGATGAGGTCTCTTTTGCTCTCGCTGCACAACTCTCTTTCTCTTGCACAAGGGTCTTGGGTGGGTAAAAATTTTCGGCAGCCTAGGCTCTCTAAGCTCGAGAGTTAGCTCGGCTTGCGATGACGCTAAATCAGCGCTTCGAGGCTCTTTTCTCTGGTTCAATGGTCGGAAGAGAGAGAGAAAGAGAGAGAGAGAGAAAGAGAGAGAGAGAAAGAGAGAGAGAGAGAGAGATCTGGGACGGGCGATAGGGAGGCGACGCTTTCTTCCGGCCTTCCCTCTTCTCTCTCGCTTCGTGCGCGATAAACGCTATGGCAGCCAGTCGCGAGGCCCTCCCCCCTTCATGAATGCCGAATTCTTCCGAGCTTTGCATTTCCGGCGTGTTTCGTCCCGGTATATTTTTGTCTTCTCAGGTGAGAGCTTGATGCTACGGAAATTGGATAGCTGAGCGCGGCGTTTTTGTTCGCAGCGACGTCGTATTTAATATTTCGCCGAGAGCCGGAGAGAAACGGGAGAGGAGCGTTTTTTTTTAATTTGAATGAAAATAATTACGGCGCGTGATATATATTTTATTTCAGCCAGCGCAGCGCCCGTTTTCCCTCTCGCTCGTTTACTCACTCTCCGAGCGCGCCGAGAGTATCTCGTGTCTCGGGATGAAAAATGCTTTTCTTACCGGTATATAAGTAAGAGAGAGAGAGAGAGAGAGAGAGAGCGGAGGCTCGTGGTTATGCTGATACATATTTAAAAATTTGTTCAAAGCACTATAAACAATATCATTCGCTAAGTAATCCCCCGTTCTAGCTTTCTCCCTTGCTCTTTATCTTGTCAAAGAAGTAAAGCTGCCCTGCGGGATCGGAATGAAAAAATTTTTCTTTCATGAAGAAAGAAAGAGAGGTAAGGACGCGCGCGCGTTCGTGTCTCGGCGTTTCATAAATTTTCAAGTCCCCGCGAACGAAAGCTCGAACCAGACGACAAACACGCGGGAAAAGAGCGAAGACAATTTCTGTACTGCGGGGAAAGAGAGAGAGAGAGAGAAAAGCAGGGCGCGCGGCAGAGGAAAAAAGGACTGCGCTGATGTTTCTAAAGAGAAAGGAAGAGCGATTAAAATAAAACGGAGAGACTTAATATCGGATATACGGGCAGACGTGAAGTATGAATAGAAAGTGGTAAATGAAGCTACATAGAGGCGAGGGACTTCAGTAGACTGAATCGCTCTTTTCTTTTTTTTTCACGTACTTCGGGCCTCGGCCTTTTTATCGAGCAAATGCCAAGTGCTGTTACTTATAACGGACGGAAATGAAATAAGTTATTTTTTTTTTTCATTTAATTGAAGAGCACTCGGTCTGCGCCGCGTGAAATTAGTTTAAAATTTATCTCGGAGTACGCCAATTTAATAAGCCTATTGTTAGTCAAGTTTTTTTTCAAGTTGAACTGCAATTTTGAAAACTTTTGTTTGAATTTATAGAAAAATAGAGGTTGACAGCAGCCTACTCGAAAAACGACACACTAATCACATACCAGCCAGCAGTCGTCAGCTGTTCCGCGATAAGTCAGCAGCGGCAGAAACAATGCCGGTCAACGTCCTATCAAGAGTCCGGGCAGGTTTGCGCGCCGGGCGCAATCAGATGCAAAGGCGCGGACGGCTAATTGAAAATCGTGGCTGGCGCGAGAACAGCCAGTCTCCGGTAGGGAGCAGCGCCTCGCTTTTTCCGTGGCTAGTCTGGGCATTAGCATAATTGAGCGGTTATCGGGCCTCCTCAATCTCGACGATAGCGGAGCGGCTCTCTCTCTCTCTCTCTCTCTCTCTCTCTCTCTTGCGAATAACGCCGAGCGCACATGCGCCGCTCGTTAAACTTTCAGCCGACGACGTCAGTCGCAGAAGTAGCCTGCCACGAGCAGGCTCCGATGTGCCGCTTGAAAAATTAATGAGAATACCGGGCTAAGCTTTAACATATACCTGCCGACTGTAACAAGCTTTTTTTCTTCTCTCTTTTTCCCCCGAGCGAATTCTTAGGATGATGTGTTCGCGTGGTGGGAGTCGCGTATGTGCAGGGAAAGTTGAATAGCGAGAACAAGATATTGAAGTAATGTGGAGCGCGGCAAAGTTTTTTCCCCCCCGAGTCGTATAGGGATTTTTAATTTGTACAAACTAGCGCTGATATGGCTGTGGTAAATTATTAGAAAAGCTAAGAGAGAGAGAGAGCTTTGAAAAAGCGCGCCGACGAGCAAAGTAAAAAGCTCGAAATTTTTACTCAAGTGTGTGTGCGTGTATGTTTGATCAAAGTTTATGCGAGAGCTCGAAATATTTAAAACTCGTTTCGGCGCGAAACTTTGATGTTGAAATTTGCCTTTTGAGGGCATATAATTAACGGAGTAATATTTACAAACGTCTCCCCTCGTGTGCGTTGTAAATAGGGCTTGATTAAACTTCCCATCGTGTAACACGCGTTAACCAGTGTCTTTTTTCTCAACTCTTGCATTATTTGCATATCAAGAAGGCAAATCAAAATCTGACTAAAGGCAGCGAGACGATCTCACTTTATTACACACAGCCGAAGCTCCAGCTTTAAATTCGTCTACACAAAAATAAACGAGAAAGTGAGCATCAGTCCCTCTGAACGCTCGGGATTAAAAATATCATCCAATCTCGAACACACAGAGGCGCAGCAATCGATTCAAGGGGCGAGGGGGGCGCCGAATGACAGATTGGCTCGAAAACGAGGCCATCGGGCCGTCATCGTTCCCGCGAGACGCGCGCGTCGCGCAACGAAGAGAGAGAGAGAGAGCTAGGGAGAGAGACGGAGCGATCGAGTGACCGGTGGCCATCAGTTGGCGCGACGAGGCCCATCACGCCTGGCCATCTCGCCGGCAAATCCGCGCCACATCAATTTCGATCCACCCGGGAGAGCGGTCGGGGGCAGAGTTGTGCGCCTCCGGTCGATCCCTTAAGTTGCCGCATTAACGACCGGCCGTATCGGCCCTGATTGTCTCGGCGCGCACACGAGAGTGGGCAGCTCTCCGTGTCCCTTCGACTTACTCCTAATTTCGATGACGTCTTCTCTTGATGATGGGAGTAGCCGTCGACAGGGGCTACATATCGTAGACCCGTTATGGCTCTACCACAAATTACTTTCGATTGCCCATCAACCGCCAATGAAGCCTAACGACCTGGCCGTTCTTTAGAATTAATTGAATCGATGATTTGCCGATTCTGCATTCCTTAATTCCCACGCGGCTTGATTAATGTACTCGCGCTAATTGACTTGTTCCCGCTGAAAAATTGACATTTCAAGCTTTATTTATTTAAAGAAAATAACGCGCTCTCCGCTCTCGCAAATAATGCAAATTTTCCAAACTTCAGAAGCCCGGCAGCAAGGACGAGTTAGCTAATCCCACGTTTGGCCCAGCTATACACGACGACTTCTAATTGCATTCGCGTTCCCAACCAGCCATTCGTACCCCCCGAAAAGTACTTAGGCTGTCTGCGAGAACAACAACTCGGCACATCCGCATAACAGACACGAATCACATAGCCCATAGCCAAAGGGCTCTTACACGTCCGGGTCGGCAATATCAGCTGCAGCGTGTATAGAGCCGTAGTGTGTCGAAAGATGGAAATGCGCACCTGGCCACTCGCGCGTTCCTCGCAATTTCCTCGAACACAATGAGGCTTGCTCTCGGCGCGCATAATGAAGCGCCAGAGCAGCCGGCATCGGCGCTGAGAGTGGCTGGGCACTTAATTACCCCCCGGCAAATTAAGTGGAAATGGCTGAGATTAGTGGCGTCTGTCCGATGCCAGCCTCCCGCCGCGTGTAGATGCGTTCGCGTAAGCGTAGACGGCAAGAGAGAGAGAGAGCCCCCGGAGCACCAGTCCGCCTGCCAACACGCTGGAACGGCTTCTCGAGCGCTCGCCTCGAGCACAGCCGTGAAGAGCGACGTTTTCAGCTCGTACTACTGCCCTCTATGCCTCGATAGGCTCTCCACAGCAACGCGAGAAATGCTCGATTACCCTTTTTTCCCAAATGAAGTGAAATATAAGCGTTTGCGAATTGGAGAACGAAGAATTCCGAGTCGAACGTATAACTTGTCGGTTACTTGTCATTCCGTCAGCGCGCGCGCGCGGCCGAACGACTTGAAAATTACCGGAAAACGTGATAAATGTTAAATCGTCCATAATGCATCGGTGCACGAGAAGCCTAAGCATTCGTTAATTAACCAATCAAGCCTCCGCTCATCTGGTGGACGCCCCACACGTCGAGGTCCTCCCTCCCCTCGCTCGACAGTCGGACACGGACACACGTAGCACAGTTCAATTTCGTGGGGCGGCCAGTGCGCTTAGCATTCTCGATTGCCCATACATACTGCAACTACACATTTGGCTATCTCTCGGCCCCGGTAATACCAGCCTCCGACTCTCTATACCAGTGCGTCTGTCGCTCCTATGCGGTTTCAAGGTCGAGAGCCCATTGACCGCGTCGGCGCTCGAGCGCGCAATATTATTCCCTTTGCCCCCGCGCCGGCTTCCGAGAGACTTTGATGAATACTTCAAGCGCAGGCTTGGTCTAGCCCCACCAGCCCCACGGGTTCTTGCTTGGATCTTGTTAATGTTGCGCGAGGATTATTTGACTTTGTGCATGCAAGCGCAGCGTCAATGGAGTTTCTCTCGGACTCTCTCTCTCTCTCTCTTGCCGTCTCTCTGCAGTTATTCATGGAATATTCACGAATGGCTAAATGCGAGATTTGGGTTATATTGAACGAGATGAGAAATTAGGTTATTTTAATTTACGTCTCGTCTCGCTGTTATTGTCGTTATTGTTGCCGTTACAGACTGTATAATTAATCTAATGAAAATGTTTGACCTGTTTGTTATCGAGAAATTAGCGAGCGGCTTAATGGAATTACTCGTTTCTGCAAATTCGTTTTAGCGAATCCATTGAAAATTTTATAAAATCGAACGTTTTATCTTTTCGCTTTTCTCTCTGTTTCAAGCTAGAAATTTGATTGAACACTAAATCTACGAGTTTCTTTACAATCTCGTGCCCGTTCGATAAATCTTGTAATCTGTTACAAACTTCTTAAATGAACTCTCGAAAGTGTTCAATTACAAAGTTGAACAACTTTGGCAATCTACTTCTGTGATTAAAAAAAAAATAAAATAAATAAAATAACTACCTTAATAGTTGTAACAAAACTTTCTTTAAACTTTAATCATTGTAAACACGACTGTTAGTTTTATCACATTTTTGCTCGGTACTCGACGAATATTTAGATGTTTTCATTACCTTATTGTTAGCCGAGCCATTCGGTATTATACATCGGCGTAATCCTCAGTGCGAGGGTATTTATTACATAAGCGTCGTTCAATTGGTGGATGGGATTCTAAATCAATACTCCACGATGTGATTATCATTAACGTGAATAGTTATTGTTTGTTAGGCCAACAGGCTTAACTACAAATCATTAAGAGAGGCCTCATTACTCATCTTTTTTAAAGCACTAATCCTCGACTCGCTAACGCACCGACGAGTAACAAAAAAAAAACGCCCATAAATATCCTTATATATTTACTTGATTTCACACAAATCGTATACGTACAAACATTTTTCAAGTGGAATACTAGCGCGTGTCTAGCCGGGCATATTTCATCAGTGGCCGAGAGGGAAAAATCGAAAGCTCAAATAAAGAAGCTGGCGCGAGGAAAGAGCGCGTGGCAAGCGGCCATTCACTCGTCGCAAGCGCAAAAATTAGCATCGTAATCGTCGGCCAGCGTACGCGAGAGAGCGGAGGCCGCGCGAGCTGAGATTAAAACGCGATTCGCACACACCAACTGGCACCGAAAGAGCGCATATGAAAAAAAAAAGAGTCAACGTCTCGTTCGCGACACGCGCGCGATTATTATTCGCACGCGTGGATGAAGAAAAAAAAAAGAATTTCTTGTGTCGTGCGGCTGCATTTGCGCCACTCTTCGTTCGTGTAACAGTACCCATTATAATTCATTTAGTTTAACCTTCTTTTTGTCGTGTCGTAGAAAGCGAGAAAGGGGGAGCGCAATATATTATTGTTCGTATTTATTTATTATAAATTGATGCGGAAGATATACTTTTCAATTTATTTTTGATTAAAGCGCTAGAGTGAAATATCGATTCTAGGAAGATTGGATTACATTCAGTCATGCACTATCATTTTTAGTAATTACTTCGTTTCCCAAAGTTATTAAATTTTGTTTACTCACTCATGAAACATGACGCACACACACGCACACACATGAAAATCCATGAAAATCAAATATCATCTGAGTCACGGTTACGACCATAATTACGTTTCAAGTAAATTTGCCGTACGATTTCGCTGGCTTCTATCTAATATAGGTGTAGATCTAGCTTGGACGATGGGGCACTCATCAAGAAGGATGTGGTCACATCAGACCTCATGTCGACTGCTCCAAACACACGAAGATTAATGTTTGACAATATAATTACGCATTGTGCTATTGTCGAAAATATTAAAAATTTATTACAGATTGAGTAAAAAACTGAAGTATTCACGTTTTAAGTAGTTAATCCCGGAATTGGTCAGACGTAAAATTCAGACAAGCAAAAATGAAAGATGTTGGCTGATTTTGGTATGTTTTTAAAATTACTTTAATCTCACAATAATACGTATAATTAAATGAACGAAAACGTTCTAATGAAATTTAAAAATTTTTATAAAGAGAAATTCACGCTAGACAGCTGCGTCTGGGCATCCATAACTCAGCAGATACACAAGAGACACAGACGTACACGGTTTCAAAAAACTTTGGTTGGCCTTACAGGGAGATACGGGGGGTTGGGGTACAAACAGCCCGAGCTAATTAAGGCAAAAATCCCAACGTCGCCGGAGCCATTACTCTGATTAGCATAAAGCATGCATCGCCAGACCGAGAGAGAGAGAGAGGCCAGCCAGTCGAGCTCCCCCTTATCGAGTCGCGTATGCGACGCGCCGCTGGGGGGGCTTGTGTGCGTCGATATCCCGTCTCTTTCCTCTTCCGTCCTCTCTTGAAATCGAAACGGATGGAGACGGCGTGGGCGTATTGATCAGACGCTGGCTCAACGACTAATTAGCCCAAGCTCGACATCGAGGTGATAATTAGCCGTGATGCGGAGCTTCTCCGGGCGAGAGAGAGAGGGAGGGGAGGATTTGCACGAGAAGCGTCGGCGCGTCTCTTAATTGTGCAGCCTCGCACGCGTCTTTGATTCTTTGCGCTCAACGATAACTACTGCTGAAAGTTGTACTGTCGAAAGTTTTACGAAAAATATTACTTAATTAAACATAGCCGAGAATGTCGAATTTCACTTAAGGTTGATTAGAAATTTTGACATTTTTTTTTAATAAAACGTTAAATTGTTATTTCTGGCGAAAAATTAGCTACATTTCGAGCTGCCCTAAAACCAGCAGGGACATATTGATTAGTAAACATCATTATAATTGATCGAACTCTATTCCAACGTGACTAAGTACCTCCACGTTCGCAGCAGTCAAAGCACATCGCTGTTTGCTATTCATCCAATTGCCGGGCGTGTGCCGTCTGTACATTGCTCGCTTATTAAAATCCATCGTGAATATTGTTACCATCGATTCGCTCGCGCTGAAATTACAAAATTAATCCGGCCGAAAGTAAGAGCAGCCTTTCCTGCTCTTTAAACTTGCAAAAGCATAAAGCCCGCTTCTTGGGTCGGACGATCAGTTTTTACCTGGTTAGCTTGCCCCTCGTGCCTTTTACGTAGTCCACTTAGCTTCTTTTTTTCCTCCGGCGTTTGATTAAAATGTAAGTGATACTTGAAGCAAGGAAATGCATTTTGAAAGCTCTCTCTCTCTCTCGTAAATGCCGCACGTGTGTGGGTGACGTTAAATGCAAAAATTCTTTAAAAATGCGGCTTGCTTATGATTTTTTTAAAACGTCGCCGCTTATCTTTTGACCTAAATTGGCCAAAATTAAGTAATTTTAAAAGTAACCAAGTAATCCTCTTTCGCACGATTCCAGAGAAAAAAAATTCCTCGATTTCAAACACACGATACTTGAAAAAAAAAAGAAGAAAAAACGAGAAGCAAACAATTGAAGCCAGAGCGATGGCAGCCACGACACGAAGCTCAAGCAAGAGAGCACGCGCGAGAGAGTTTGCCAATCCCCGAGGCTGGTTGTTCAGCCAAAGTCCGTGTCACATGTCACACGGGGGAGGGCCGAGAAAGTTGAATGCTCAGTGAACTCGGAACCGAGGAGTCGGCGTGTGTAGGCGTGCGAACAAAAGCCTCGGCAAGCCATTAGGCTTGGGCGAACCGATAGCTTGCACTTCTCGCAGACGCAGAGAGAGAGCGAGCACGAGCTTACACGTCAATGTAATCCATGCCGCACACTCTCTCTATCTTAACCAGTCTGTCGATACGGCGCATTGTGTTGGATAATTGGAAGGAACGGGCTCTGCTGGTGAGTGCGTGTGTTTATCCGGAGCGCGGAACCCACATTGCCTTTGAGCCAATTAGCCGTGTGCCTCGTTGCCCCCCTCTCGCCGCCGACATTTACTCCAAATGCTTGGAGCTTGCTAACACCACGGTAATGAAGCCTAGAGATGGGTATCTTCTCTCTTTTGACCGGAGCGCGTGCGCACGCGCTTTTCTCCCTCCCCGTCTTTGAGCAGGCTAAAGACGCTCCCTATCTTTTCTCTTGCTTTTTGCTCGTGTTCTTTGATCAGCAGCGCTGCTGATTTTGCGGCGCTCGCAGGCTGCAGAGTACGCTGGAGAAAAAAAAAGGAATCGATAGGAATGATGAAGAGTTTTTTTTTTTAAAATCGTATAAAGTTGTTTTGATATAGATGCTTTTTTAAAGCAATTTAATATTTAAATAAAATCGATTAGTTTTAATACTTCACAATAAGTATTAACCGTTGTTATTAAAATCCAACTATTTCAAAAAGCGATACTTGTGGAGATCGTTTCGTTTCGCCTATAAAAAAAGACTGCATCTTCAATAAAAAAAAAAGAAAAAGAATAGAGGGTTAAAAAAAGCTGTCGCAATAATTGCTCTCTCGCAGTGCGCAATAAACGTCGACGCGTAAATAATCCAGAACAAAGCGTGACGAGAGAGAGAGGGCGAACTATCGAGAGGTTGACCGCAGGGAAAAAAATAGAGATAAAATAAAGAAGAGAGAGAAGTAAAAACAATGTCTAGCGCCCTGCCAAAGAGAGAGAGAGAGGAAGCGAGAGAGAAAAACCGTCAGGTTTGCCAATGCCGCGGGGGCTCTCGAGAGGCACATCGTTTTTCGTCCGCGAATGCCCGAGTTGATGACGGCCGTCCCAGGGAAGCCCTCGCGGCGATACAGAAGCAATGGTGAAAAAAATCGTTGTCCAGAAAAAGAGAAGAGCGCGCGACGGTGGGAGGGGAATAGACGGCGAGGTGTCGGGTAAATTGAATTTCGAGATTTCCAAGCTGACGCGCCAGGCTCGTTCGTCCGCTCTCTCTCTCTCTCTCTCTCTCGTATTTACACGGCCCGGCTGCAGTCGGCCGAATCAGCATGCGCCTCTCTACGCGGCTGGAATACCGACGGCGTATACGGCCAGAGAGAGAGAGAAAGCTCGCACTTGACGCGCGCGCGACATCGACAGATCCGGCGCCGATGCCAGCGGCGTTGACCCTCGCCTAAAAATGCCAGCTACCAGCCAGGATAGCGTCAACTCGGAGCTTTACTTTTTTTTCACGAGAGCTCGTGTACGGACCGCGCTGGGTGAAAAAAAAACGCGTTTGGCGCTCGAATTGATGAAGAGTCAACGGGGAAGGGAAGTCGCAAGATCTGCGTATTTCACGTACTAAACGGCCTTGAAATCAATTTCGATCAGTCCCATGAATTGCCTTATCGAGAAGTCGGGGTGGCCCCTGGGCGCGGGTATCTAACCGCAATACGTTGGCCCGGCGTGCGCGTACCCTTATCCGCTTTGCCGACTGGATCGTTTCTGGCGATCGTAAAAGGCGATACGCTCGAGAAAACGAGAGAAAGCGTAGCACTAAAGTAGCGAACGAAGCGCTCCTGCTCCTGAGCTCCCGAGTAACGTCCGAGTCTTTTGCGCTACGGCCTGTGGAATGACTTGTCGCTTGCACAAGTGTTTTCTTCGTAAAGCGTTGCTTCTTTATTTTTTCAAATTGCGTGTAACAAAGGATGAAATTGTACTTTATTCCTCGAGTTGGATTTTTCTTTTCTTCCTTGTATTTTGAGGAAGTTAAGTACAAATAAGTTTGTTTACAAATTACATGAAGTAGGGTGTTTCGCGAAGTACTAATGCTTCGCTGACAAACTTGAGCCAACAAAAAAAAAAGGTAGAGCACACGGGGGAGATAGCGTTCGAGCCTAAAGAGAGGCGGCTCAGCAGGCAGTCACACAACCCTACCTGTTTACATGGGGATAGATAGATGTATGTGATTTAACGCGTAGCAGGCCAAGCCCGTGACACGTCTTAACATCGCTTTAGTGCAACATCTCCCTCGCTGAGCCCGATCTGTTTACCCGAAATGAGCCTTTGGGGAGGCTCACTTAAGATTATCGCGCGGGGTCTACTCAAGAAAAGCCCGTGGCTCTTTAGCTAAGCCTTTGCCAGGCCTTCCGCAAACCTCGTGCATCCTGAAAAATGTCACTTCACCAAGGAGGGGGGGGGGAGCATTATCGCAGCAGCCGTTAGAGGCATCCAAGAAGGTGGCACGCGCGCCGCACGAGAGAGAGAGCCTCGGCTGATACGATCGGTCTGACCCGAGCGTTGACCCTTACTACTGCCACGCGACCAGTGCAGCACTGCTTAACTCGACTTACGTCGCAAGCTCGTTCGCGCCGTTATAAAGCTTGTGAATTACGGCCGAGGGGGGAGGCAGCAACAACGACGACGACGCAGCCGGATCACCGGGGCGGTACGCGATCGCCATCGGGGAACGAACTTTGCTTGAACGGCCGCTACACTTGGACTGCACGCGCTCTGCTCTCCTGTACGCCATAGTTTTCGTTTCGCTGCGCTTGAGTTTATTACAGCTAAAATGCCGTTCGATTATTTACGGCTGGGAAGGAAAAAAAAAAACTTGGCCTTAACTTTCGTTCGCTGCGTGAATGTGCCTGACGCGTGTGTATTTAGACGAGGTGCAATGTATAATTTTACCATCAGGCCGTTCCTGTGATTGATTTAATAGTTTCCTTGATTAGGGATTTGATTTTTATTAATTACGCCCGTGCGTTTATCGCGACTGGCAATGGCTTGTTGACTTTGATGAATTGAGCAGCGGGAGAGCGAGCGACGATCGCGCTCGTTAGACCGGGCAATGTTTGTTGCTTACGCGTTTTAGCTAATTTAGCAAACTTTCCACTGCTTGTTTGCGACGTTTGATTTTTTTTTTCGTAGAGTGCTATATTTCTGTCCGATTGGAAAATTTGCGTTGTATTTTTTTTTTTTTTGTTAACGTTGACTATACGAACGAGCATGAAAAATTGAAAAAAGTTTGTTAACTAGTCGATTCGTGCTAATATTTAAAGTGACTTCGCTAATTGAGAAAAATTAAGTCCCCGTGTAAATACGCAAAAATTCACTCGGAAGATGAATTATGCACTTCCACGGGACTCTCTCGTTTGAAAGAGAAAAGCGGGAATAAAGTAAAAAAAGAAGAAAAAGATCGTTAAACTAGACGAACCTTTTATTCTTCGTCCAAAGTAAATTTGTTCTAAAGCATAAAAATCGACTAGGAAAGGGAATCTGGAAAGAAGGGTAAATTTTCAGTCAGTGGCACTTAGCTCGCCGCGCTAACATCGTTTTCAGCATAAAACCGTATGCATCGCATGACTTGACGCGTGCACACAGCTTTGATTAATTAGCACTCCGGTGAGGTGAGCAGTCTATCCGATTTACCTACAGATTATAAATTTAAGAACTGAAACGTAAAAGACTTATTATCAAAATACAAAAAATAAAACTTTATCGGTTGACAAAAACTGTTGAAAACCGTTCGATTATTGCAAAGCCTCTCCCAGATTTTCCCTAAGCAATTAAAATTTTTCATAAACCATATCGAGCTCGGTGGGGCAAACCGTTGCAAAATTGCACTAGCACCGATGTATACTTCATATTTACAACCGCATTCGCAAATATTTGGCAAAGCTCCCCCAAAATATTCGATGTCAGCCCTTGCTCGTTCAAGACACACACGTACAACATACAAACAGCCAGCGCCACAAACATATATTCCATAGCGCAGACCCGCAAAACCGCAAATCCAACGGTATCCTCACGTCGCGGGCTATCCCCCCCATATCACGTGCAGACATATGCGAGTCAGCTTCCGCGGACGGAGCTTTGGTGAAAAGGCGGCCTCTATTTTCCCGCCATTGACGAGAAGCCATCGGGATTCCGGGCGTCATCGCGCGCGAGAAATGCGCGCAAGTCGCCCCGGATCCGCGAGAGAGAGCGATGTGTAGCTCTCGACGTGCGCGACCATTCAGCTATGGGTGCTTATGCAGCGACTCGCCACCGTCTGAAAATCGACTACTCGCGCTCAGGGATTTCCGAACCCGGGGAGAGAGAGAGAGAGTCAGCCCGGATTCGCTTCGCAGCTTCCGTCGCTGAGTCGGTGTCGTTTGAAATGCCGTGTATCGATGTATCGATATCAATGAGCGCTCGGTGTATATACACTCGTGTTTACTTTTTGCTCTCCCGTTTTGACGAGGCTAGCTATGAATAGAGCAAACGAAAAACGTATTTCGTGCAAGAAGAAACAAGGTTATTTTTTCTCTCTCTTTTTTTAATAAAAGCAATGGTACGATAGTAATAACGTTTTTTGTTGTTGAATTTTTTTTTAACGCATTCATGCAAATTGTTTTTTGTTTTCGTTGAGTAATAACAATTTCCGCGAGATATGTATTTGGTTTATTTATTTGCACTTTAATGTACCAAATTCCGCCGCAGCTCGAACTTCACGCTGTATTGGCACAGTTTTAAAATTTTCCCAAAATTTTGAAAATTTTCAGGCAAACTCATTAGTATAAATCAGGTTTAAACCCGTCAATGATTTGCAATAATGAATGCGTAATAAACATGACGCGTAAACGTAATTAATTTGTAAATATAACTACAGTCGGCTTGACAAGCTCTCAACTTTTCTGAACACACGCCAGTCTCGCCGAGCTTCCATAATATTACAAAACCCGCACGATATTATTTCAATATTAATGCGATATATTCTCGCATATGATGTTAATTACAAAAGCTACTCAGCGAACAAAACGCTATATTCCGGCTTATATTTAAATGTACTCGGGGGGGGGGGGGGGGGGGGAGGGGCCTTAGCCGCGGCCCTGAAAACCCCCCCCCGCTCCCGCGCCCGGGGGGGGGGGGGGGTTTAAACAGGACAAAAATTCAAAGCCACTCGACTTACGAATTCCCATCCATCACCTGCCGAAAAATGGCACTCGAGAGCAGCCCGGCAATGGAAGCACTCAAACGCACGCGGCCACCCCCCACCCACCGAGTATTCAAATCGCGAGCAGATCTCATTCATCAAAAAGTTGCGCGCAAGCTTAAGCCACGCGTCCACTGCACTCCTCCCCCTCTCCCAGCTCCTCTCGAGCCGCTTGAGAGAAAACTTCAGCCCCCGGCCAACGTCTCACGAGCAATCCTTCACGGCCGAGAAAATCTCGGCCGAAGATTTTCGGCACGCTTGGGAAGGAGACGCGAAAAAAGAGGAACTACCAAAGTCCGGCGATTTTTTTTCTAGCCACCGGCTCTCTTTCTCCTTTTCTCTCTCTCTTACCTTTTGGCCAAGGGGCTAGTATATTAATGACCTCGAGCGCGTGCACTGATTATCCGGAGAGGAGAGGCCCCTTGTTCTTAAAGCTGGGACGAAGTCGTGCGGCCTCTGTAGCCTCTCCTCCGCTCTTTTCTCTCCTCAACTCGACTCTCCGAGCCCTCTCTTTCTGGCTTGGGTTGGAGAAAATTGATTGCAGCCACGCTGGGCTCGCTTCCAGGGGGGAAGACTGTCCGGAAAGAAAAAGGAGGCTAACTTTTTGCCTCTGCTCCCATACCTCGTCCATTCTGTTTTTTTTTTTTTGGTTTTAATAAAAAGTTGAAAAGTAAGAAAGAATCGAACAAAAAGGTGACTTAAAAAAAAAAACAAATTTTCCAAGGAAATTTTACATACCAATGGGCAATTCATTTGTTCCCTACTGCTTTTAGTTTCATTACAGGTTTGAATCGTTAAATGTTCTTCCAGACATTTCTGATTTATTGCTTACGCAAGTCCTTCAATTTTTTTTTGTAGTTAAAGATACATTAGTTTGACTTCTTAATCAAAGTACAATATTTTACGTAGTACCTTGTATATAGTTTTAACAATAACATAACCTTGTCTTCTTATAAAAGTATATTACTTACAAAAAATTAGAGTTTCATATGTGTTTTAGTACTTAATTATACACACGGAAATAGGCAAGCACTCTGTTGACTTGTAAACTAAAATAAAATCTTCAACTAAAAACACAATATATAGACTCTCTTCTTATGACTAATAACTATCTAAAGCAATCCGTCTTCTGTAACCCCTCTAAATGTTTCGTACCATCTGTTTTCAGAACTGTGCGAAAAGACCTTCTGCGCTGCAGGCATGAACTGCGTCGTCTTGGACGGACAAGCGATGTGTCAGTGTCCGGACGCTTGTCCGGACAACTCAGATCCAGTCTGTGGTCAGGACGGCATAACCTATAAGAATGACTGCCAGTTACGTCGGATCAGTTGCCAGAAGCGCAAGGACACGAGGGTCAAGCACCGGGGCGTCTGTGGTGAGTAGTTATCGCTAAGCGCTTTTTGATTCGACGAGGAGCTTTGATTAACGTTGCATTGATTAATCCCATAAAGTCCAGCTGCGTATGATCTGAAAATTAAACAAACCATTAATGTTTTTAGAAACAGCGAATGACTTGAAAAGTAAGCCTAATAAATTGCGAGAATAAATAAAAGCGCGACATTTACAAGACATTAAATTTTTATGGGGTCGGGAACAACGTAATAATTGTCCGACGCAAAAAAAAAGTATACTGATTCGAAAAGGTTAGGGCTAGGAGAACATACATCAAGCCGGACTCGAGTTAATAATTTCTTATCTCAACGAGGGTGAGGGGAGAATAGAAAGAACAAAAAAACAGAACGACTCATTAAATCGATTTGGCAGGACTATAATTTTAGCCGAGGTGCCGGCAGCGAAAAAGGGGCGAAAAATAGAGTAGCAGCAATGAAAGCGAAAGAAAAACAGCAGGCTCTGGAGTAAGGAGTACGTCAAGCAAAAAGTAGTCCCGCGATAATCTCCAAAAGAGCGCGAGCAATCGCAGACTGTAAGAGACGAAGGCGGCGGCACGGTGCAGGGGAGATATAGAAAAAAAAAGACGAAGAAGGAAAGTTTACGATCGAGAGCCGAGGGGAGGGAAGCTGCAGAAGGTTCTAGCCTTCTCGGAATTACTCTACATTTTTATAAACCGAAAAATATCGCCCTTAGTCCCGCGTGCCCGCGGAAAACCTCGCCCTTTTTATGGGGCCGAGAGAGAGAGCGCCGGCGTAATTTATCGCTGCCGTGCGGGCTTTGCCCCGAGGCTGTAGAGGCAGAAGGAGGAGCCCGCTGGGCTCGGGCGTAAATTCGACATTGTGTAAAAGAAATTAATTAGATTCCGTATTGCCCCCTGGTTGGATATATCTTAATTTAGCTCGCTCTCTCCCGCTCTCTCTTTCTCGCGAGCATTCGAAAATTTTACTTGTGCTCGGCTATAGCTTCAAACACGAATCTACTTTTTTCACCGGCTGGATGAAATTATTGGAGATTCTATAAAGTTGAGTTAAATGAAAGCTTAATGTGTATATTTTCCGTTTACCCTTTTTTTATATGCCTGTAATACGCTCGCGTTAATTTTAATATTTTGCGCGAGAGGCTTTTTATGAGCATTTGCCAAATGAAAAATTGGGTTCTTTAAGAATGCATTTCGTTGTAGTTGTCCGAGCTTGATGAAAAATGTGAATTTTTTTCACCGATTAATTTTAAATAAGGTTGATTATAAAAAAATTCGGTCTCGGGCGTTTTTACAACAATAATACCGTCCGATGCAATCTTAAAATGAAATTAACGAAATTTATTACCTTTCACTTGTGCCGGAACGCGTGCGAGCATCTAAAAAAGCCGTAAAGAAAAAACACTTGCTTGCTCTGGCATTTTGTTAATACAACCGGTGAGTCGGTAAAAAGCGACGAAAAAAGACGCAGAGCGGGCTATATTGCGAGAAACGAGTAGCAGAAAGAATGAAAAAGAAGAGGAAGGGTGGACACACGGACGAGCGGCAGGGACACGGGCGAGAAATTAATGTGGAAACTGGGGTGTCACACGACGCGCGCTCGGCCATTCGCAAGGAGAAAGAGAGAGAGAGAGAGAGAGTCACTTGCGTTCCAGTTACAGCGAGAAGGGTCGCTTGAAAAATGGATGCACGTGTTCCTCCTCTGTCGGCATCACTGGATATCTTAGTAGAAGCTTGCTGGCGAAAAAACGTCAGATTTGCCTCGGCCTGGGTTTTGGGTGTTTATGAGGATACTTTAGCCAAATCGATGGTCAAAGATCGTTGGGATTCTGGACTCGATGTTTGTTTTTTCCCCCTGTTCCATTATAGTTCATCTGTGTTTTCTCATAACATTATTTCTTAAATTTGTTATTACTTAACAATTTATCAGCTAGTTACGTCGATTCGGAATTTACAATAAATTTTTAAACTTTATGTTAAAACTGGATTTTCATACTGATTGCTCAAGCTCAGCAATTAACAATTTTGTATTTTAACTCAAATCCCTTTGTTTAAATAATTACTACCTAGTGCGATTTTTTTCCGAATATTCACTTGAACTCAACGTAAAGCACGAGTAACTGCAGAACCACCAGGTGGACGAGGCGAATAAGTGGCAGAAAAATCGCAGCTCCAATCTTTTATTCACGCTAGCTCATCTGTCAAGCTGTCCGTGCAAGTGTGGCCATTCTACATTCTTTTACACGAGAATTGATTTTCTTTGTTTCCACTTCTTCGCCGCGCTTTTCTAATTTCCTTTGTTTTGCATTTTAAACAATGCCTCAGCAGCAGCATTTTTATTCCTGCTTAAACGCTCTCGCGGGTACACGCGATAAACAACTGGACTGTTCAAAATTATAATAATCTAAAACTACAAATTATTCCCGACTTGATCATATCTTCGAATATTAAGATTTTTTTATTCAATTTCTCCATCCTCCTCGCAAATTAAATTCTGTTGTTTCTGAAAATTAATTATATTAACCAGAGGCTCGGGGTCTTACACGCGACAAAGCCAAATAAAATCCTCTGTTTCTCCAATTTCCACGCATTTCCCGCGGACAAAAGGAGAGAAAAAAACGCTCCTTTGCGTGAGATTAAACGTCAGCTCGAATATCTAGCACACAACCATCATCGGACTGAGGGGGTGGAGGGATTCAGTTCACAACCTCGCGCGCGCCTCAAAGTAAGTGCTTTCAAAAAGCGCGTGCGAGAGAGAGAGAGAGAGAGAGAGAGAGAGAGAGAGGGAGAAAGAAAGAGAGAAAAGGAAGGCTAAAAAGCAAAAAAAAAATTCAACGAAAAGGACGTCGAGAGCTCCGAGAAAGAACGTCGTGTCGGTGCAAGCCAAAGCTCGTGCCCCCTTTGAGGCTGCGCGAAAATCACTCAAAGCTCCCAAGCGTCGAGCTAACGTTCTGTATATAATGCGGTCGCGCGTACGCGATACATATGCGGCCAAAGCTCGACGCATAGGAGCCTGCCTCTTTTTTTTTCAACCGCGCGAATGATGCGCGCCGTTCCGGCCGTTGATAGTTTCCGGGTCAACAGGGGATCATCACTGGCCGCCGTTTTCTCAACCATCAGCAGCTTTTTCTTCGGCAACAATGTAAAATCCTCGAGAGTAGGAGAATGAAGTAGTTAAAGGAAGAGAAGCGTACGCCGCAACGTAGAGAAGAATAAGAAAGCCAGACAATGAGTCCTAACTATTCTCGAGTGGGCTAATGGCAGCTCTCGCCCCGTTGGTTCCCTAATTTCACGTGACTTTTACATGTCTATATTCCAACTAGTTTTACAAAATTTATCCGCAATAGCGTGGCTTACAGTTTTCACTGCCTGCGTCGCGTCGTATACTCGTCTATATTGCACTTGATATTTTCCGCAGTTCCAATTTGAAACTTGAAGCAGCGCGCGATATACAAAGGTCTCAGTTTGAATTACGGCTTTAATAATCAAGCGCGCGTGCGATACGCGCCTGGATGATTCAAGCGTTTCCCCATGGCTGAGATACAGAAATAACTTTCAAACAGAACGAATTAATATTCATGGAGGCAAATGAAAAACTCGATTACACGAGCCATTGAGATTCATGTATGCGCTTTGTTTTCCAGCTGCGACTCTCGACATCACTGACACAATGCACAATGCATTCTTCTCCTCCTCTCTCTCTCTCTCTTTCTCTCTTGCGCTATTTCATTCTCCCTCGCAAACCCTCTCTCTCTCTCTTTGGTCATCAAGAATGCTGAAAATCTCGGAACGAGCGGAAGTGAAAAGCGACACTCATTTCGAACTGTTTACCTGCATAATAATTTGCGCGCGCGCCAGTGCTATCTGATACGATAGGTGAAATCGATAGAGAAAACTGAGAATGCAAATGTAACAGAAGTACGTACAAGTGAATGTCGGCTGCCGCTTCTATAGTTACTTGAAAACCGAGATGTAAAATATTAGGAATAATCAGGTTAAAATTCTATTTGAAAAACTTGAATAATATAGTATTGGAAATGGAAATTATTCAGTTCTTATATGATTCGCCTTTGCTATTAGTAATTGAATAAAGACTAGACATTAAAATTCCATGTCTGATCAGTTACAGGCTATTACTACTTACATGTTCTTCACGTTCGATCGCGATAATGAATAATGATAAGAAACTAAATATACATTATATAAAATCTTGAATTTATGTACATTTTGAATTTATACATATACACACACACATTCAAGAGCCTTGACTATTATAAATCATAGAAATATTCAAGCATTTCACATTAACCCATTAAATCCTGAGCCGAATCTAGGCGAGATAGCATCCATCTAACTATCTGAACCGTGTCTTTTTGTAAAAAAAAAATACCCCTATTT